>JAODKF010000047.1:7276707-7317802 GCA_026779585.1 Mormyrus proboscirostris
GTCTTGTATTTGGGTTGGTTACTTATGGTTAAGGTTAGGGATGGGTAGGGGTTAAGGGTGTCGTGATTGGGATTATGACTTTTCCCATAGAAATGAATGGACGGTCCCCATTTAGATAGGAAGACCAACGTGTGTGTGTGTGTGTGTCTGATACCCACAATGTGTGGTCACATTTATGTTTCTATGTTGTTCATGCACTATTGTTGGCATTACATTAGAATTGATATTATTTGTTTTACGATCCATTCTAAAGAAAATGAGGGATAATAGTCATGTTGATAAAATATTGTTTAAGCCCTTATTGCCATATAAATAAAAAAAGAGAAACAGTGGTATATGGTTGACCAGTAGGTGGCAGTGAACCTCAGATACTTTTTTGTCATCGTCATACAACAACCTGAGACTTTCACGAAGGCCAGACACAGAGTTCATTGTCTCCGTTTTCACTTTTTGTTTAACAGGTTCTAATCTCGTAACACAGACTGGGAATTCGGGAAGTGTTATGTGTGTGTGTGTGTGTGTGTGTGTGTGTGTGTGTGTGTGTGTGTGAGCGGGTATACCTTACCTTATGGGGACAAATCTGCTTTTGCACCGTTGTAGATCACCAGTTCTAGTGCAGCAAGCTCTTAGTGTGAGAAGTTGAGCCTTGTAAGTTGGGGGGGGGAGGTGCTAGAGATTTACTGCCTTTAATAGCTTCACCATGTTAAATTGCTTTAAAGCTGCAATTAACAGCTCTCAATACAGCAAAACTCTGGCCCCACTCAACTCAGCAGCAAATCGGATTTCCAAGCACACGTGTGGAATCCAGTCTCACGGTCAGGGCTCATCATACTGCGTACTCTTGACCTCAGTGTGTTTTATTTCCTGTTGCACAGCTGCTGTTTCTCTTGTTTTCTGTCTTATAGTTTATAGTTTATATTTACTTTCAGAGGAACAGAATTGGAAATCAGGGTGGAGGTAACGGGGTCACTTTCTTCTGGAAATTTATTGTTGTTATTGGCAAATATGAATCAATATTAGTACACTTGGTAACATTTTATTATTATTTGCAGACTGAGGATTACAGTTTAACTACATTTTTAATTTATTTTTCATAAGTATTACGAGAGTTAATCTTAAAAAAATAATGTGTTGTATTTGCGCAACTTAAAATTGTAAAGTGATGTCAAGAAGGCATGAGAAGTGGAGACTGAATTTCTCCAGAAAAGCTAAGACGAAGCCATCTGGGAAATATCAAAAATATCTCATTACTCATGCATAGATCACCCCTCCTGGAAATGACATCACTCACGAGTCAACAGTGTTAGCCAAGAGAATGCTGTAGATTATGTTACTGTACAAGTAACGTTTTTGTGTCAGGTAATATAAGGAACTGATTTGAGAGGTTGCATTAGCCCCTAATTGGATTTTGCCTTCATTAATCTCAAATTCAGCTTGGGCATGCAATCCTGATAATATTCCACCTAAATGTCTCCCACAGAGCCATGCACCGTAACGTGATCTCTATTTCCATTCAGATTTCTACGTCGCGGTATCATGCACCAAACCTGGTGAAGAAGCCCTTGTGGTAATGGTCTTGCCTATTTACTTAATGTGAGTGTTTTTGCATTAACAACATTTTAAGCCTACATCCTTGTGTCCCTGCTTCATTAAATATTGTTTGTCGGATCTGTACTGTATGCCAGCACAGCAAAAATTATTTCTTTTATTTAGTAGCTTGTACTGGAATGATTTACAGGGCTGTCTAGGTGTTAAAATGTTTCTGTGGTGTGACTTAATACTTTTTAAATGTAAGAATAATTTATTTTCATCAGTTTAACTTATCTATAATAGTACTGTGAAATAATTTATTAATGGAAAAAAATATATATTCTAGGAAATTAGAAGTGGGATATATTGCAGTTCCCACAGCTGAGAACAGGATAGTCAGTTTGATGGATGGATGGATGGATGGATGGATGGATGGATGGATGAAATCTGTTAAAAGATAAGAATAATGCACTGACAATTAATAAAAGGTCAAACTCCATAATACTCAAGTATATGGTAAATAACTGCAGTAAGCTGGTATTCTGTTTATAGAATAGAGGACTATGGAAAAGCCCACTAACAGACAAAGATTAAGGTCAGGCTGTTTAATTCAGGCTACACATATTTAAGAATCATGCCTGTACTAAGCTTATACAGGTCTAACCACTGAGTAGATGAGGAGCAGGTATGTCCTAACATGTAAAAGCATAGTTCAAAAGGGGTGGACTTTCCCACTGCACTCTATCTATATGTACATACCTGTTCAATAAAATATTAATTTCTGCATAACACTGTACACTGTATAATGTGTAATAATTTTCTTACATTACTTTCCTTACTTAATAATAATACCCAACAGTATTCCCACTTATGACCTCTAGCTCAGATATAATTATTCTCCAATTAAAGAATATTCCATCCATCCATCTGCAGACTGGTTACAGTGGTTACAGGGATGCCTGGTGCTTTTCCTGGGCAGTGCAGCGCACAAGTCTGGGATACACATTGGACCAGACGTCAGTCCATCATAGAGCACAAAAGAATGTTCATTTTCAACATCGTCTTTTAATATGTAACTGCATAAAATATTTTGTCTTACTTCTTTGTATAATAAACATTTCCCCCCAAAATGTATTTTATGACATAAACTTATGTAACATAATATACAGTATTAATGCAGAGGGATGTCTTTCACATCACTTAGTGGTATCTTGTATCCAGTCACAAAATTATAAGCATGCCAGCGTTATCAACATCACGTATTAGGGAAACAACTGTTGACTGACAGCTGGTTAACAGCAGACTAAAAGTTTGTGCCAAATGTTGTATTTAACTGCAGATTGGATCAGCCGATATTGAGGATGTGATTATCTAGCCTGTGTGTTTTTTTAAGGTTTGTGATCCAAGTTTACTTAGATGTCATTTTACGTTATAAAACTCTATAGGCTATTTAATATTGACATTTGGCAATCAAAAGGCATGGAATTCACTTAACTTGTGACTCTAAATTGCCCCTAGTGTGTGATCGCGTGTGTAAATGTGTGTCTTCAGTGGTCCGGAGCCTATCCCATATGCCCTGCTGGGGACAGTGTAATTGATTAGTAGTTAAGGAAGATGGATGGAATAAAGCAGTCGAAAGGCAAAGGAAACAGAACCCAGGCCGCATACCAGAAGATCGCAGGCTGAGGTTGAGAAAGCAGCAAATCGTTAAAAATTTTCACCATAGCTAAATAGTATTCACACCCACCAAAAAGACTTCCCACAGAAATCACTAAAAACACTTCTGTCAATGACGCCTGCAGGAAGCGAGAGAGCCTGTATTGACTTGCTCACATGGCTGTCGGTGCCATTACAGCATGTCCACATGTGGTGAGAACAAAAGCCCCCCCCCCTTCCCAGTGCATGCTCTTTCAGACTCCCAGGCCACACGTAGTCATAAATAGAGGTAGGTGAAGGACCGAAGGAGCTGCAGGCTCTTCTTCTCTCTCCGAAATAAACCACCGCAGAAGGAATACAGCCCCCCTACGTCAGCATAAGCCCAACTGCAATCAGCAAACTGCACACTGGATTTCTTGTTACTGATGAAGCATCTCAAAACTGCCCCCCGCCCCCCCACACACACCTCACCCCCACTTCTGACCTGTCACTTATCTTGCCACATCGCATTATGAATATTAACTGATAAGAGTGACATCTGAGACGGCACACCTTCACTCTTTGATTAAACATTCCGCTCCCTGACCATGTTACTGGTAACGATCCCAGGGCATCACGCATATCCGTTTGCTCATTTCCCGCATCTGCTTGCCGCACTCATACTTCACTGGCACTTACGCTTGTGCGGTAGAGTTTCAGGAATCACGTCAGAGACGACTACAAATCAAGCTTTTCTCCGCTTTGTAGCTCTCCAGCTTTCATCATCAAGCCAAGGACAACAAAAGGGAACAACAGCCGACTGAAATGTTTGTTTGAGGTTTAGAGTGAGACACTGTTTGCTTCGTGTTTTAACAAAGCACTGAAACAACCCTCTAAAGTGTCTGTGAGCTATAGATCTACAGATCATGTGACACGCTAATGGTACATTAGTATCACACCAATAGTTCTTGAGGTGAGACAAAAGCTTTCTTCTATGAACTGGGCTTTCTAACAGTTTGTAAAACAATCTGGTGATAAAGTACATGTCACATATTCGCCTGACATTTTTGTCCAAAGCGATGTACAGTCAACCCTTCTGCATCGCAACAATGCCCATCGTGGTTTTGGTATATCGCAGGGCCAGCAAAACAAATGAAATGGGAATTTTTTGGAAATTTAGCAAATTTTTTTGAAATTTTGATGATGCACAGCAGGCCAGCAGACGACACACGAAGAGTTTAATAACTCATAAATACATTAAATACAGTGCTGGTTATTAGGACACCAGGCAGTTTAAGGCAGCGATCTTGCTGTGATCTTTGTCTCTCGGACCCTTTCACTCGCATGCCTGCTTTGCTCACCGACGGCACCAAAGAAAATGTAAGAGATCATCGCAGGGGGTCTGCGCCCCTAACCCTCGCGATGTGGAAGGCTTGACTGTACAAGTGAGGCAAATAGCACGTTGTCAACATATATGCCGTCAAGGTGTCGGCTAAGCATAAATATAGCCAGGCTGAGCTTCCAGTAAATGTCCAGGTATGAGTGTGAGCAGGAAAAGAGCAGGAGTTACAAAACAACTTCTAACAAATCAAGCACCTAATAAGATAAGGCAAGTTTATTTATATAGCCCATTGTCGTACAGAGAGGTCATTCAATGTGCTTTACAGAAATAAAAGAAGCATACCTGAATAGGGGTACAAGTCTATTCAATAACCAGAATTGCGACATAAAAACATTCAGGGAACATAAAGTGCAGTGCTGAGCAATTACAGAAGAGGCTCAAACACAATTTCAGCTTGCTGGTGGAAAAATAAAGTTAATGTGAAAATTACCCATTTTCACTGTGGTGACAGAGAATTTGTTATTTACGGTGAGCGCAGACAACTAGAAATTCTTGGCCCTCTGACAAAACGTCAGCCCGAATTTCTATATGATTTTATATACTCAAGGGCCCCTGTTAACTGCAGCCCCCCCTGAATCAGTCAGGTGTCCATGCCCCTCCATCACCACCACTCAGTGCCATGTCCAGCACACCTCGCGTACTTTATAATGAAGCAGTGATTTATCACATATACAAGCATTTTGTACTTTGAGGAATAATGATTTTAACAACAGTGACCTGAAAAGAGGATATCTGTGTTGCAGAAAGAATGGGGGGTTGGGGGTGGTCTCAGGCTGGACAGTCATGTGTTAATTACCGTACTGGTCATGTGCTGGATGCTGAGTCAGACATTTCTGCACAGCATCAAGATCAGCTAGAAGTCAAGTTGGGCAATGTCAGCATTGCAAGTTATCAAATAAGATGCACTTGCGTAAAAGGCACCTGCATATTCTCAGCTTCTTTAGCTTCATTGCGAGACAAGGTCACGAGTACAACAATGAACCTGAAGAGGACTGTTAAAGTGGTGTTAAATCTTGAGTATGCAGCTAGCCTATGATGACAAACAGCCCAATGACTATTACTTTTCTCTAGAATCTTCTTCATTAATAAACTAAACAGTTCGTAGACCTGTGCGATTCATATTGCTATTGCAGTAACACTTTATTTGAGAGGACATAAATATATAGTATTTTTACTTATGCATTAATGTAGCATAATATATTATATTAATATATATAACATTATCATGGCCAGATTTTTCAATAATTTCTGCAGTTCACTGTTTCACTGAGAGGTATCTGGAGAAATATAGATAAAGATAGATCTTCATAATCTGCTTTTCTTATGGCGTTGGGAATGACACTGATAGGCATAATAACCCCCCCAAGCAGCCTTGGCAACGGGTGAACTCTGAAGGGGACTTTATCTGAGAGACTACAGCAGGGGGTTGGTTCTTACATGGACCTACAGGGAGTTTTAACATACACAGGGAACTATGTCGAGACTGGAGAGCACTGCACGGAGAGCCACATACATACACTGATGGCACCAGAGACGCAGGTGTGACTGATTTAGGAAACGGGATGGCGAGCAGGGGCGACCTCTGCTGGCCAACCGGGGGCAGAACGAGACAGAGGGAGCTAGCGCGTGACAATCAATGACAAATTATAATTTTCTGACTAGAAAAAAGCAGTAGGAGCCAAGAAATAATGTTATAACAATGTAGGCATAAGAACCTCTGAGTATTCAAACATATTATTCTAGCTAAGGCTAATGTTTTCTTTCTTTGCCTTGTTTTACTTTGCTAATTTTTGAACCACTGAGACACTAAAATTCTCATTGTGATCGATGTAAAACGACACTGATAGTGTCATTAATTGTTTTATACCGCAGTATGGTCCTCTGCAAAGCTTTTAATGCTTGTGATAGCATGCTTTCTACGAGCCGCATTGTAGCCTTACGGGTTTTACCGTTACACCTTCATTCATTCCTCGTCGGACAGACTGTAACTCTCCTGGGGCCCGTCTTATACTGGCATAGCCACTGAGCCTGATGCACGGACGTCGGCAGAAGATTAAAAACAGAATAATGTACGACCATGGTGGAATGTTTTCGCTAAGAAACGGTACTGACAGGAATTGTTGCTTCAGACCTCCTGAATGTGTACGGAAAATGCATTATTTGACATGCTTTTTATATTAACTTTTATAAGATCACTTTCTCATCAATGCTACGGAAATTACACTGAAACTACTTCTGAAAAGTGTTATAGTTCAAGGAAGTTATGAGGCAATTTCGCAGTAATCATATGCAATAATTAGGCTACCAATTTTAAAAAAAGATTATAGGAAACAAACCTAGTAAAAAGCTATTGGAATCTTTGCCTTACGTTTTCTATAACAATGTTATCTAACCGCATAAATTTTCTGTATGACCGTTTACGGAACGGTAAGGTTTGCCTGTGCAACAGGAACGCTCGCGAAAATGTATAGTAATGAATACTTGCGCTGACTGACGCTAGATGACACTGTTGTATATTTCTCTGAGGGCAGCGTTTCAGCCCAATTGCCAGTGGTCTGCTTCAAATTTCTATTAGTTTATCTTAGGCTACGGGATTATAGTAATATGCGATGAGTATAACTGTATTTCACATGTTTCTATTTATTTAATGCATTAATTTACTTTTAAGTTAAGTTTACCTTGTAACCTCTAGTGCTACATATATAAATACCGCACTAACTAAATATTATTTTGGAGTATAGAAGTGATGTTCATTTATTGTTTATTTGTTTACCTGAGTTGTGGCCTATAATGTTCTGCACTTATGGTGTCATTGTTTTTTAGAACTGTTTTGTCAAAACACGAACATTTACTACGATTATCCGATCTTTTAATTGTTTTAATTGTAGAAAAAATACATTGACTGTAACTTAATTTCGCTATTTTCCTTCGTTACTTACATGAAAATGTTTATGGAACTTGGAAGTTACACTCCGAAAATCAGTTGTTTTATGCAGTGAACTTAGGCGCTTTCTTATTACTTTCACTATTTCCGCTGAGAGGCTGTCAAGTAGCGAAAAGAATACCATTCTGATTCATTAAAAATACAGTAAAAACATACTGCAGGCCATGAAACGGCCCGCTACCTTTTAAAAGAATATCTTTGCGACACTGAAATTCACTAGAAGTCTCATTTACAGAAATTAAACAAATAGTATTATTATATTATTAGGCCTTAGTATTATTACTAACATATCTCTGTGCGGCATAACTTGATTTTCATAGGCCTATATTTTGATTTTAATGGATAGGCCTAATGAATATTTGAGTCACGCGAATGAGACTGGAACTTCACACTAAAGATATTAGCGCCTATTTAACAGGAAATAAAGTTGGGCAACGTTTTTGGTATAGGTGTATTTTGTATTTAAAGGATCGATTGAATCTTCTACAGTAACTTTTAACAGTCTTTTCAACAGGATTTGCTCATAATTTCGCATGTAGCAAGATCAAGAGTCAAATTAAATATATTTCAAATAATCCACGGAATGTAAGGACCTGAAGCAATGTTGAATAAAGTTTAATGTAATTACCGAGAGAGTAGTCGTACGAAGCACTCTCACTTCTTAATTTAAAGCCGATTCAAAAATAACATTTTATTTCAACAAACCTTAACTAAAGACAGTTTCTTCACACATTTTCAATCTTCAAAAGCCCATTGCTCGAATGATTTTTAGTTTCATTCAATATTCACACAAAAAAAGTAGTCTTTCTTCTCAGATCTGGGACAAAAAAAAAAGCGACAGAGGAAAGAAGGAAAAAAAACTTTGCTTCTCACATAGAGAAGACGGTTCCTCTAAAGAGGAAAACAGGATCCACTTTGAAGTCTAGCCCCTGCTGACTAAAGGTCAAAATAATAAATGTAGACCCAATTGAAGCGTTCAGCGCTGACAAAAGAGGCAAAACGTTACATTTTGGCAGAGGGGGTCCCTCATGGCGTGATAAACTCATTTAAAAAAAGCATAACCAAAGGAGAGCTGCCGGGGGTCCCTGATTAAAAAAAGAACATTCAACTGATCAGACAGTCAAAAAGTCCCCCGTTTTTCTTCTCTTCCATCCATAACAGTCTCCTTCCAGTCCGTTTATTTTAATAACTGCTGAGTCTTCAATTAAAGAAGGCAACACAGAAATTGCCTCCAAATTACAAACTCATCAAAGAGTGCATAAATTACCTTTCATTAGTAGCAGCTGTTCATTCAGAATAGTCTACTACTCTTACAGGAGCATACTGTGCCTGTATTATTTTTTACATTTTTGCTTTGACGCCCTAAACAGGTAAATGCAGATTTTGGCTGAGTTTAGATGCAAACGACCGCTCCTTTGACATGAAAGTGACACGGAGAAACGATTTTGATCAGATGAATAAATTCCTGAAGTAAATTCAGTGAAATATCCAGGAATAAAGTGATGTCTCTGCTCCGATTTTCATCCTTGTGAAGAACAGAGTAATCGCGATATTATTTGATAATATTTGAGAACGAAGATTATAGTACTTACGTCGACACCTTGCATTTATATATCTAAAGACGTATTTATCTAGCCTATAGTTCTATGAAACGTCGCCTTAAACGCGTGTGCACATTAAATTTTCATTGTGCGTTAAGCGAGAGAATAATTTTGAAATGAATGGGAAATAAACGTTTAAACCAGATTTAAAAATAAATTTTGAATATAGAAATCGTCACTTTATAGTTAGACGGTGCATGCCTTCTGATATATCAGTTAATTATTCAGTTAACTCAAATATTTTAAGGTTACCTCCGATTCACATAAAAACGTTTTATTTCTAAAAACATAAGGACCAAGTCAAAAATACCCAGGTGAAAAATCCCAAGAATCGTACGTTTCATAACGTAAAGTTCGAGGCTGAGTGGAAACAATGACGCTTTACAAATTGTCCTCACTAGAGGGCTTTAAAGCATTTATGATTCCAGACAGACTCTTCAACTGTTTAGTAGATCACTGAATGAGGCCGCAGCGCTCTATAAATGCACTATCTCCGCGATACGGTACCCGAGTTGGCTTAGAGCTTTGATAAGCCCTTGGCAAATATTTTTTGTGACCCCCCCCCCCCCTCCAACACTTTCTCAAAAGTTTAACAACATGATCACCTTAGTCTCCTGTCCCCATTTAATCAGTTTGTTGTCTTTTCCACAGATAAGATCAGTGATGATAGTTGATAGTAATTGTATAAATAACCACTAATAAAATGGCATAATATTAATCTTCTTTGAAGAACCACGCGTTTCTGTTTTCTGTTAACTGAGTAAGCATGTGTATATATGTACTAATGCAAGTAGTATGATGACATGTAAGCACATGCTATACTGTAGTGTTGTGTTACATATCGCATATCCTAACTGCTTTGTTGTGCACCATCAGGTCCTGTCGTATTATTGTTTTTAACTATATAATTCATATACAGATAGTAGAGCTATTATTACTGAACATCAGACACGAGCTTGAGTTTTAACACTGTAGATTACGGTGCAGCTCTACTTAATACACGTATCTTTGTTGTAACACATAAAACGTTTTATAAGACACAATTTATCAGTCACCGAAAGAATGCTAAATATAAAGTTTGATGACGTTTTATTGCATTGAGCACGATTATCCGATATCATATATTTACCTCATAAAAGGATATTAATATTTTTAGTATCTAAAGTGATTACAGTATGTTCATTATGAGACTTGTGCTTTTATATCTTTTTTTTGATATGCATTTTTCTATCCGCAGTTACATACATTAACCTTGTTTTTTAATTTAATTTGAATGAATTACTCCTGTTGTCATTCAGACATGTGGATTTGAGGTGTTTAATTTCTCCCACATCCATTTGTAAGAGATGACAGCTTTGTTATGTTAAACAGAAGTTCTGCATAATGCTCTATACTTGGTTGGTTTGATTGACGGTGCTTTTTCTTCACCTTTAGGGACTAGGGCCTGTGACTTTGTTGGTTTTTGGAGGATCTCCAGTGGCATCTCCATTCATGGGTAATAAAACTATGATTTACAAGCAGATGCCAGTGTGGTTCAGCAGATTTAGCTCTGGGTACCATTTACAGTAGGAAAGCGAGCACTAATAAAAAGTATTATTAGCACCATCGCTAAAAGAAATATTGTTCATCAAGTGTTTATGTCCATACCTCTGCTTCTTTTTCTCCCATCAGTTTTCTCATTTTCTGTTTTAATTTAGTATTTTTAAATAGTGGTTCCATTTTTTTTTCTCTCTGCTGCTATTAAGTTAAATTTGTTTCATTCAGCCAGTTAGTTAAAAAATTCTATTTATAAGTAGAATGTTCCTTCTATATAGTACTGATTTTTTTGTCTGTAGGATTCTTAAGTATGCAGAGCTTTGACAGAAGTAAACTTTTGATAACATTATTAGCATCGCATGTATGTTGCAGATTGTCATTTATAGAAGCCAAGAACATTCATATTCATTATTTTTCTATACTTTGAAATATAAAGTATTTTATTCTATTTTGGCATGCGTATGACTCATTTCAGACTTGCGTACAATTACTGTCATTACTACTACTGCAATTTTAGTTGATAAATTTGTGTTATTGGTGATATGAGGCCACAGGAAGCCCTGATTCTATTTGTATTGTCTGCTTGTCCTTTCAAAAATCTTTATACAGTAATTAATTGGTTTGGAGTCCATACTAGCAATGAAATTTCACAGATTATTTTAATGAAATGAACTGACACACTATCAGCAATTTAGAGTTCTTTATGTTTAAAAAATGCAGTATGCAACTGGTACAGTCAACCACCATTTTCTGCACATGAATTATACAAAAGTACAATACATTTTTTCTTCACCATCTTAAAAGGTTTGAAAGGCTTGCCATATAAATTTTGTTTTGTTAGTCATGCAGCCACAAAGCTTCCTAACAATTTACTAACCCAGTTATGAAATAGCACTGCTGTTACTTACACAGTGTCAAGCCAGTGTATACATGATCGTGTTTTTGGATTCAGTGTAAGCCACATTAAGTGACTATATAAGAATATATTATGTATATGGCTTAACCAAGCAGCTAAATCTGTGTTCATTCCTTAAAATACAGAAGAACAGGGCCGCTTTTAACACAGGTGCAATTGGTGCAATGCACCTTGGGCCCCTGCAGCGAGTCGCGAGTTGATAGTTGTTTAGCTAAAGATTTGGACGGTTCAAAATGGTCAGTCGGGCGCCTATGACAAATTCTTGCACCGACATCTACAGAACCTTAAAAGCGGCCCTGCAGAAGAAATGTTAACATTTAAACCACCAGGTCAAAACACTTTCTCTGATGATAGCTCTGACATCTTTTTTGAAATCTAGTAATGTTTTTCAGATATTGCAAACTCATGTATGTCTTAATGTGAGGTGATGTGGCACCTGAATTGAAAAGCCATTAATGTTGTCTTTATGTTGTTCTGTTTACTTTTCTGCATTAAACATCCCTTTGACCTTTCACTGCCCTGTGCAGTACCACATAGCCATTTAGCCTTTATTGTCAATGAACGCAGCTTTGCTTTTCATAGCAGCGCTAGCTTTTGGTGAGTTGTTTGTGTGTGTGTGTGTGTGTGTGTGTGTGTGTGTGCGTGTGTGTATTGTATGTATTACAATATCAGGACTAAATGTCCCCACAATGCAAAAAACTTATTTTGACATTGTGGGGACCGCCTTTTCGGTCTATGGGGACCACCTTTTGTTCTGTAAAAATTCGTAATTGCAATCAAAAGTTTTATATTTTGTTTTTTGTTTGGTTACTTATGGTTAAAGTTAGGGCTGGGCAGGGGTTAAGGTTGTCGGTAACGCTTTACATTAAGTGCACCCTCATTATGCATTCATAGAACATTCAGTGCACTTCATAATGCATTCATAGAACATTCAGTGCACCTTCATAATGCATTCATAGAACATTCATAAACAGCATACAAGTGCACCGTAACATCCAAACATCCCTTAACAACTTTAATACACATTAATAACAAACATTACATGATTATGCAATTATAATGTTATTATTATATAATGTTTGTTATTAATGTATTACTTAATGTATTACAGCTGTTAAGCAATGTTAGGATGTTAAGGTATACATGCATAATATCTATGAATGTTTTATGAATACTTTATGAAGGTGTACTGAATGTTTTATGAATGCAATATAAAAGCATTATAAAGGTGCAGTTAATGTAAAGCGTTAGCAGGTTGTCATTGTTGGGATTATAGGGTTTGGTAAAGATATAGATACAAACGTACCCTAAACCAGGACTGTGGAAACCTTATAGTGAAAAAGATCTGGGAAATCATCAGTATTCAATTCTTTATAAACATTACTCTAAATATACGCTTAATGGCTAAAGTACTTGTAATATTATTAACCTTGTAGTTGAATTTTGACCATCCTGCATTTTAAAATCACTACACAGTGGAATATTGATATTTTTGTAGAAGCTTAATTTTTGACCCAATGGGATCAGATACAGCTTTTATTGCAAGAGTTATATTTTAAAATTTAAATAACCCATGTATCCATCAATAACTGCTTATCTGCTACTATTTATCCAGTACGAGAGCAAGGATAACTTAATGCTGATGTTATTCAGTAATATTATTTCTTAATATATGTTATGCAATTATGAAAGGAACCATGCCCAGGATAAGTGGTTATAGGATGGATGAACGGATGGATGGATGGATGGATGGATGGATAGTTATATATTTTCCTTGAATTTTTAGCCATGACTTGTGACTACTAAGTGTTTAAATTCATTTAAATTTTAATATTTTAAAATATTTATTACTGTACTGGGAAAGTTCTGCAAAAAGACTGCCATTTTTAAAAAAAGTAGAACAAGTGAAACATATGGTTTTGATGGTATTCACTGGTGCATGACCTCGTTATTACACTATACAACAAAAGCATATACTGTATGAAAATGTTCTATACAGGTTCACGTAGTATGGAAAAATTTATTTATGGTGTATGGGAATAAGATAAGCCATTTTGCCCATATAAATGTGCATGCACAATACGGTAAGAATTTAATGTAGGGGAGATCCTGCGATTTCATTAATAGAATCAGTAATGTTCCTTGTCTCTGGTTTCTTATGGCAATTTGGAGGAGACAGGCATTCTGTAAGATAACTTCCCAGGGTGGAGAGCGAGTGTGCAAGCGCATGCTGAGGATAACATCACCAAGGTAACCAGTCTCGACCAGTCTGCCTCTGTGCTGTCCGCACTAGTACCTGGGGTGAATCTCTGCCACATTTTTACCAGCAGGCGACAAAGTAAGTTATCGTTCAGTCTGTGTATATATATACAACATTGTTTAAATTCAGTGAGCGTAGAGGTTTTACGTGTGCAATTAATTTAACGCCATGCCCGATCCAACGTTATATACATGAATGTGCATGAGGTGGAGAGAAATTCATGGGGTGGTCAGGTATATTTTGCACATATCTGCTGCCTAAGTTGTCGCCCATACATATTGTTTACATGGCCTTAAACGCTTCGAAAGAGATACGAGGAACTACATTTATGTTGAAATAATACCGTTAGATAATCGGGAGAGTCATATAACCTATACGTGGGCTTTTATTGGGGCAATTCGTTATGCGGCAGTAAATCTGGCTTGGTGTCGGTCTAAAATGGAATTTTATTGACATCTCAGCTTTTCTGTAGTAAAAGCTATCGGAATAAGCATTGCTTTTAAGAAATCGGCGAAGTAGTGGCACCCGCCCATGCGGATCTTCATGTAAGACAAAGAGCAGGCTGCCGGTCTTTGTGCACAGAAAGGAGCGTTCAGATCCCGGAGGTGTTAGGCGACCTTTCACAGCGCACACTCGTCCCACCTTTAGCTTTTCCTACTAGCTCATTTACTTTATTTCCTCTGATGTTCACTTTGTTCATGTAATGCAGCAGAAAATAAATGAACGCAGCTTTCTTGGTGACTGTTACGTGATATTTGGTATATAAATACGAATGCTTAAGTTAGTCTGATTTAAACGAATATGGGAAATTGAATCATAGGCGATAAACCTTATAATAGATTGGCAATTTAATGCAGTATTAATCATATGATTCCCGCTATTATAGAAACTTATTCGGTACAGGCAGGATTATCATCCGTAGCATGCAAGTGAAATTTAAATATACGTTAGCAATGGTACATTAAAGCATTATGTGTCAAATTTATACTGTACATTGAAATAAATTTCATATTTATAAGCATTTTAAAAATCAGGGACTGCCGTGTAAAGTACATTTTACTGATGCCTGGTATGGCATCAGCATATCACTTAAATTATGAAGGAAATAATATAACTAATGAAAAGCAGAAGAAGGCCACACTTCCATATAGGACACTAAGGAGATCTGATTGAAAGCCGTAATTGAAAGATGCAGTCTTGGCCCTCATAGTGCATGGAGAACGCCCAGGATATGACCAGCAATCTGTCTCCGCAAAGTCGGCTGTCCAAGAGTTGTAGATGACTGCACCCGGTTTGTTTCGACATTGCCAATTTGAAGTGACTAATTGTACCCACACCTCGCTCCCAAAGCGCACAAGTGGGGGATGGCAATTGGATGCAGAGTGTCTTCAGATCTTTCTGCCAAAGGGATCAGCTAATTACTTAAGCGGTCGCAATAACAGGATATTATTGAACTAATGAGTCTAAAATGACTGAATTCCAACCCAAATTTTTAAGCATGACGACCTGAACACCTTATATGTCCATCCAACAGAAACTCACTGAAGTCTCATGCTGGCAAATTAAATGCAGCCTCGTTGTGTGCTGGTGGGTCTATGGAAAAAAGACATCTGCTTGCAGGAACACATTAATGTTTTTGCAGTACTAGGAAAGAATTTTAGATTCTATTTAAGGTCATATTGCAACTTGAATGTTGTTCATCCAGGCCGTGTTGTTAGACCTTTGAACAAGTGATTTACATCAAATTTCTTTAGGAAAAATCCTTTTTAAAAAAAGGCTAACAGCTGTAAGTTGATTTAGATGAAAAAAAATACATTAAGCGCCTCTTTTTAATATCATAGGATATAAGCAAAGTGAAACAGACAATTGCAGACCTCAGAAAGATTTGACAGTAATTTTGTCAGTCTCTTTGTGGCAATAATACCTAAATAAGAACCAGATCTAATTTATGTGGGACATTTTGAGTGTCATGTTGAAGGATGATGGCAGAGTAAAATGGCTCAAGCAGGTAAACCAAGAACAGTGGCTGTTTTTTGTCTTTCCTTTAGTGAGAGTGATGACTAATATGTTAGTTATGCCACATGACAAACTGAGAGAAAGCTTGCATTGGAAAAAAAATCTATCTTCCAAATGCTTACTAATAATAATATTCCTAAATAGATTTTACTGATGGAGAAAATGTAAAGATACCTTGTTCTTTTGGAAAATTTCTTTAGTTCAACAAATATTTAGATTATAATGACAAACATCTTTTCACAGTCATGGCGAAAAAAATTCATCACGTTTTTTTGACTATGATGACGCTGGTTTTTTATAGACTATGTAATTGTAATTACAATTACATAGTCTGTCCATCTATTTTCTATAATCACTGATCCAATAGAGCCTCGCAGGGAATCTGGAGAGTATCTAATACACTATTACCTTAACTATACTTACTATACTTCGTTTCTTTCTTTACTATACTATTCACTATACTGTAATCTTAAACATTTTAAGGCAAAGGTCAAGGATTTTATTGAATGTTGTGCCATGTTAATATAGAGGGTTTTCTTAAAATCGATCAAGTTATGATTATCAAGCAATCAAAAGTGTCTGCATAACATTTTAGTTTCATCCAGAGAAGAACTGACTATAGAAAATGCTTTGCTTGCAGTCAGTAATGAGGTACACATCTAAATTATCCTCATCCCTGCAGTCTGTACTTTGTAGATCCACCTTCTGTTTTGATTAAAAAAGGAAATGGCGTCCTGTAGAGCTTTAACAGTTTGTGCGTATTCCTTGTGAATTACTGAGTGTTCCATTGGGATTTTATACTGCTCCAGCATATTTCTTGTTTTTCCTTTAGTTCCTTAAGTACCAACCATAAGTGCTCAATTGGATTGAGGTCTGGAGATCTCAACAGCCAGGATTTTGTGTTTGCTTAACCATTTATTTGTAGTTCTTCAAGTTTTGCCACAGTGTCTCAGCTAAGTTTGAATACATTTTTGCTTAAATCTGAAAGAGGGAATCATTATCAGAAGATACAGTACAAATGTAAAACAAACTAACATCTTAAATTTCACATTGAAGATGATTTTTTTAAGTTTCTTTACTACATTCAGTTTCACCTGACTGCAGAACACTATCCCAAATGTCGTGGAAGTATAGTTTTATGAAGTCATGCCACAAGTTTTAACATTTGACCTTTAGAAAGTGCTCCTGCCTCAGAATTCTCACTTGGGCAATCGATTAGTAACTTTAGGTACTCATTTTTGCATTCTAATGAATCTACTTTGTCATAGAAGCTCAGACTTTCAATATAGGTGGTGTGCATGCCCCAGTTTTTTTGTTTGATTGTTGTTGTTTGTTGTTTTTAATGTTTTCATGCATCCAATGCAAGGAAAAGGCCTTTGGTTTATAGGCCGATGTCGCTCAGACTTCATCGTCACGATGGAGGATGTTAGCAGTTGACTTACTAGCTTCTGTGTAAACAGCATATTGGTCTGCGGTATAGGACATATTACTGCACTTTGCTCAGCTGTTTGCCTTATAGTTTATATAAATTTTATATTATTGGAAAAAAATGCATTTATTTCGGGTTTATCATGTTTCATAATTATATCTGAATCATAATTATATGTGCCAGTCATTTGAATGGAGATAACCTTAAAGAAATGTAGATATTTATATACTGTTCTGGTAAGATACACCTGTGGAGTTATAGGCAAACCAGTCGACAGGAGGTCTGTTAATCAACTATTACAATTACATAGTCTGTCCATCTATTTTCTATAATCACTGATCCAATAGAGCCTCGCAGGGAACCTGGAGAGTATCTAATACACTATTACCTTAACTATACTTACTATACTTTGTTTCTTTCTTTACTATATTATTCACTATACTGTAATCTTATTTAGAAACAAATATCTAAGTCCACTTTATCAAAAGAAGCAAAACTCATAGGCAACACTGATAAATAAGTGTTTTATTAGAACATTAACTAAATGCACTTAAATAAATGTTTCTCCTGTATTATAATATTAATTAAAATGCACATATCCAGAACCCTTTTCCAGCTGCAGATAATGTTTAATTTATGGAACAATAAATATGCATTTTCTTCGCAAACATGCTTATATTTCTTTGCATCGGTGTAAAATAGACATAAATGCATGATTTGTGTTTTAGCAGGTCGTTTATTTTAAAGTTATTTTTAAAATAGTTACTAATTAAAACTTGTAAAAGCATGTTCCTTAAAAATATTGTACGTTTATGTAAATGCATGCAAATGTAGGGACTACAAAACCGGTATTTAAAATCTGTTTCTGTAGAGTTAATATCAGGTAGGCATAACATTATTACCAAATCCGATTCCCTGCTCATATATATATATACATACACACTACATATATGTCACTACATCGACAGTAATAGAATTACACTAACAGTGATTTGTACACTGAACGTTATATTAATTACTAAGTTGTCCCATAAATACTGTATATTAAAGTATGCATGTAAAATCTTATTTCTAATCCTTTACCAAAATATATTTTACAAAATATGAAAAGAATAATATGCAGGCATGAAGAAGGATTTTTGTGTTATATCTGTGTGTGCAGTGTTATGTTCAGATTTCACGCCTTTATTTAAATCTTTTAAGAATTTCTGTGATGACAAATACATTTTTCTACATATTTTGAGGAGTAGAGCTTAAGTTGTATACCTCCTGCACTGAGTGTAGAGCCTTAAGTATTGTTATTCCTGCAGCAGCACTAGTGGAGTTTTAAACCCATTAGAATGTAATGGAATGACTGACAGTAATCTATAAGAAATAAGGGCCTCAATCGGTCGCAAAGGCCAGCTTTCCACACAGAACTGCTCTGTTTGTGGTCCAGTGGTTTAATGAGGGACTTACATGTTTGATATTGTGTAAAGACGTTCACTATGAAAGGTATAGGCAGATCTATAATTATACTGCACTCCTTTTCAGAAATATAAAGCTGGCCAACCTCAATCTTTCTCACAAGCACTGATGCTTATGCATATTGTTGTGCCTCGAGACACTTACAGAAAGCACCATTACTTATAAAGTGTTTTATCTCTACATAGTAAGGCTGAGGATAGCATTTTTACTGCTTGTTTTGCCATGTCATTGATTTTCCCTAAGTCCTTCTGGTGGTATCCTGAATGCATGTCATAATTTTAATTCTGAGTGTACAGTAAGGTTTTTGTTTTTTAAAATGCTTACTAAAGGATGTTCTTTCATAAAATAAAGTGGCGGTCCTGTGGCATATCCATTATTCTCTTTGCATGATTCATCTAAAATCATTTTTGGTGCAATAAAGCTACATTAAAGATTTTTAATATCAATATTTAATCAACCACAAAAATAATACAGATTTTAGACAGAGATAGCAGTCTTCGTAATCTCGTGTTAAAATGTCTTATGATGCCCCGGTGAACTGAAGCTACTGAGATCTATTTTTTACATCCTTCTGTGGCCAACAGAGCCTTTAGAAATGACTCACTCAATATGAGAACTGTGTCTGCAAGCTGTACATCTGTCGTTGCGTTATAAGGATCATAATTACCCAGTAGAAAATGGTGAAAAACAACCAACAAATAAAATGCAGGTGTCATTTTATTTAGGTTTGGCCAAGGTGCTCATTGGATAATTTATGATTATGTTGCCATTAAGAAAAATAAAACAAAAATAGGTGAGTGAGAATGAGTAACACATATTTTTATGTTTTATCTTTGTATACAAAAGAATAATGCCAAGTGATATATGCAGGAATTTTTATATATAGGCAGCAAATATACAAGTGTTATATTGTACAACCAACACCAGAATATATATATTTAAGTCACACCACCCCCTGGGTACTACTTTAAAAATCTCCACACATAATTTACACCTTTTCCCAAGGATACACATTCATTTCCATTTTGTGGTTTTGTCTCTATTTTTGAATGTCAGATAAACAGATGAACATAAATTCATGTACATGTTGGGATAAGTGGCACGTTTTCTCAGCCTTGTTGCATTTTACCAGGACAGATAACAGTGCCTGATTATGATGTTTGCAATAATTGTAAAACCAATGTTTTTTTTCTTCTTTTTGCTCAATATATGTTTGTAAATTATAAAAACACATTAAAAATCGTGTAATCATTTTTTCGCACATTAACTTTAAACATCTTACTGGAAAACTGAACGTGTAGCCTATGTCCATTTCATAACAGTTGACAGATATTAGGACAGGAGCAAACTTCAAATAGCAGAAATATTGTTGGTCTTACAGGATAAATGTCACATTGTTTCTTTATATTTAGGAATTTTTATTGGGAGAAAAAAAATCTACTTATATATGCTGTTCACAAGAAAATACCTGCAGTTATATTAACGCATCAGTTCATAGGGCCTGGTACTTTTTGTTACATGCAGCCTGACCCTCCTGTCTCCTCCCTCATGTGGCCCTGATGATCCACGCCTGTTCCTTGTTACCCCTCATTAGCCTTTGTATTTATGTACCTGTCTGTCTCATCAGCCCCAGTCCGATCACTGACGTCGCTCCTCCTGTCTGCCATGTGCTTCCCGCTACTCTCCTGCTTGTTTTGATTGCTTGCATTTGTTTCTGCTCCCGCTCGGTTAATAAAACCCCTTTTTGCCTAACGCCTGCTTCAGTCCCTCGTCCCGCATGCCGTGATGCTTTTCTTTGCAGATATGACTGAAATCTAATGCCCGGCCTCTGCTGTCATGTTACCATGTGTCCATGCAAATGAGGCACCAGTGGATCTTAATGTTGTTAGTGTTCTGTGGTGATTAATCTTGTAATGCTATGAAAGGAGGTGGCCAAATCCCACGGTGATGCTGTGCATGCTCCGTCACGGCTTGGCAGGGCCTACAGAAACATCTCTCCACATTCTCATGTGCTTGTTGACTGAATCTTACAATGTGGACTCTTTAACCTTTATAGCATGGTGACAAAATGGATGATGGAAGCACACTTGATAAATAAACAGTACACCATTTAAAACAAATAAATCCAATAAAAATATAACCGTGGTATTGTATTCATTCAAATTTTCTTGTGAACTAAAAATAACAGAATTATGCAGAAGAACAGCACTTTGCCTGCAAATATAATATGCCATAACACCGTTCAGTCATTTTGTAGGCCTAATGTAAATTCAGTAAGCCTTTCTTTAAAGTAATTAAGTTCCAACGTGCCATATCTTTCAGAAGGCTTCCTACCTATTTGGCCCCAAAAAAGGTTAAGGAGGCAAATGTTAATCTTTGCATGGACAAAGATGGCTGTAGACCTCTGCTATTAGGTCACCATAGTGTTCACTAATGCATGTTTTACAGAACCTGCTGTCTGGCCTATGTAGGTGCACCCATGAGAACAATTATTCACGAATCGCTGGTGTTTCTGTAATAATCCGTTTAACTGTACATTTTTCCTGCCTGTCAGTGATCTAAAATTGCATTTGTGTGAAAAATTCAATTGTGTTCAGTTGTGGTAATTGTTCTGTGGAGTGTTATTTAAGTAGTTTGCATTAGTTTATTTTTTCTTTTTAAATTCTCTCCTACACCGTGAGAGTTGTGATTAGAGCGGCAGTTTGGATGCTTGAGACCTTTTCTTAAACACTAGGCATGGATGGGGCTTAAATGCTTAAAGATATATTGCAGCTCAGGGTGTGTTTTTGTTATGAGTCACTGCATTTTTGTTAATTCACAGCCCACTAATGAGCAGGTTGCAAAGCACTTTTCCTGCTCTGTGTTCATCTTCCTGCATTATAGGTATTTTCCCTGGTTTCACTTCCTAAATACTTTTCCTTCCTGAAGTCAGCCTTCCAGCCCAGAGGAGCTAAAGTTTATAATCTGTGTTATTATTGTTATCTATGAATATCGTTGGTACCCCCCCCAAGGTTCCTCCTATCCGCCTGAGTCTGACTTTTTTTTTTGTTGTTGTTATTGGAAAGCAAATCAAAAGCTGCCATCAGGAGGTCCCTTGAGCTGTCAAACCAGCCGCATACAACATACTGCCTCTCGTGCTGCTTTTCCACACAGACCTGACAGGCAGATATGGTGAAGCTGGGGAGCAATCTGGCTGAGAAGCTGGAGAAGGAGCCGTGTGTGGAAGACGGCTTTGATAACATCCCACTGATGACACCCCTGGATGTGACTCAGCTTCAGCAGCCATTTCCCGACAAGGTAGCAGGACCTCCATTATGAGCTAGTGTCTTTCCTCACTTCCCACAAACTGAGCATGGTGGACCACGAGGCTTGTGGGAGTTCAACATACGCAAAAATTTTCTGCGGGCATAAGGTTCAGAGAGATGGCCAATCAGATTGTAGAGGAGGTGGGTCCAAGCAACTAGAGGAGACAAAACCCAGACGTATGATTGGATGGTCCCACATCTTCTAGTTGCTTAGTCCCACCTCCTCTGCAATCTGATTGGTTATCTCTCTTAACCAATCATTTTTCCTTCTGCCCTCAGAACATTTTTGTGTAAGTAAAACTCTCACGAGCAACAATGAGCCATATAAGTACAATACTTTCCCTTTCATCATATTTTTACATTTTGTATGAAAATTTTTAACTGTCTGTATGCGCTGAAACTTTTTGAAGGCCTGTCATATGTGCATTTCTTTCACGTATTACCCCTACATTCTTGTGTCACCTTTGCAGCCCTCTTAAAAATAGTAGTGTCTGTACCTTCCCCAGGTCATTGTGAAAACAACAACCGAGTACCAGCTGCAACAAAAGAAGAAAAAGAAGTTGCATGTTCCCAGCATCAAGAAACTGAATATAAACCTTTACAGCGAGGTGTCCGAGAAAGTCAAGGTGAACAGTGAAACTCTAACTTCTGGTAGCTAGCACTATTTTCTGTGATACATAGCTAGCTGTCTTTTTACATACAGTGTCTACTTGTTCCCCCCCCCAGCTCACTGGACTCGTCCTCATCACCATGGCGTTCCTTGCTTGTCTGCTCCTCTTGGTGATGTATAAGGCTTTATGGTACGACCAGCTCAGCTGCCCAGAAGGATTTGTTTTCAAGGTAAACCACCTCAAGAACACGGCCGGCTTTATGTGACAGTGTGAAATGGCATAAACTCTGAAAAAAAAACACACTTTCATTCTAACCCATGCACCACGGGTACTTTTGGAATTTTTCAGTGACTCCAGCTAGGAGTTCTCCCTTAAAATTTACATTAATATGAAGTATTTGTGCTTTAAGATGGTGGTTATTTCTTACTCAGCTGAGAACCTTCAATGTTATCATAACATTTTTAAGGTTGAAAGAGCAATAGGTAAAA
The DNA here is from genome assembly GCA_026779585.1 of Mormyrus proboscirostris. Classification (NCBI taxonomy): domain Eukaryota; kingdom Metazoa; phylum Chordata; class Actinopteri; order Osteoglossiformes; family Mormyridae; genus Mormyrus; species Mormyrus proboscirostris. Next base: position 7,299,848 of record JAODKF010000047.1, read on the forward strand.
TGAAGACTGTTTCAGTTTCTAGTAAGCCAGGCAAGTTTATTTATATAGGACAATTCAAACGCAAGGCAATTCAAAGTTCTTTGAAAGGCAACGGATACTTTTAAATGAAAATCACATTAAAAGACAAAAAACATGTAATAGTAAGTAGTAGCAAATAGGAAAATATTTGAGTTCCATGGCTTGAAGTACTAACTTGTATTCAGTCCCTACAGCTCATTTTCCCAGTACACTGTAAGAAAAAAGTATCAATTTGTACATTTGAGGGTACAATTACTTGTAACTGGGGCTGCATGCTTAAGGATCTGTTAATTGTACCCTAGCTGTAGGTAACTGTACCTTTTAAGGTACAGAAATAGCCTTTGGAGGTAGTGTTTTGTACCACTGGGTGTACATTAATGTTGCCTGTACCTTGGGGAACAAAACTGCACCAGGGCTGCACCCTTATTCTGACAGTCTGGGGATCAAGGATCAAGTGGTAAAAGCAGAATCAAAAGAAACAGTAGGAGGGTGTTGAAATGTGGTCTGGCAGAGGCATGAGGTCTGATGACATCCTGATGGTATTATAATTCTGAATCAATTTGTACTTGGGTACCCTAAACAGAGAATCCCAGCCCTGTCTGGCAGTTATGGGAAGGTTAGGATCAGGATGTTGTCTTGTTAATGGCTGCCTAAAAAGGAAATTACCGTGGTGCGCATGGGAGGCGATTAGGGTTTGGACCACAAGCTTAGTAGGGATAGATACAGTACTAAGAATGGAATGAGAGAGGTTTTCATGCAATCCAGCTGTGTCCAACTGACAATAATAGTCTTTCATTATCTACCTAGATAGCAATGGTTATGGGAATAGGAATGAACAGGAGAGTCCAAACAGAAACCACATTAGGTAGGGCTGTCAGGTCCATTTTTCTCAGGGTGGTCAAGTCTTGTTGAAAGTAGCAGACAATTATATCTTAAATTATATCTTAAATCATCATGCTGCATCTGAGTCACCACGCCATGTTTCACTGTTGTGTTATTGTAGAGCATCTCACATTGATGCACGATTTGTTCACTTGTAGCTGTGCTGTACAAAAATTAATGATTATGCTCTTGGGTTAATGCCCTTTGTCTGTCTGACATACATATTATTTTCAGTAACCCGTAAATGGCTTTCAAGAAAAGCATCTGCCAGATAATTAAATGTAAATGTAAAAAGAGTACAATTAGTATCGGAGAAAATGGCTGCTGTCTGAACAGGAAATCAAACAGGCTATGATCAAATATCTTTCTTAAAAATTAGTAGTAAAAGTAAATGATGTTTGTTTATTTAAACATTATTCTGAACCCTCAGTGATTTAGGATGAGAGACTGATAATGTGTTAGGATCTACAAAAATGAAAAAAAAATACTGCTCAAAGCTCCATTTTTAATTTAACTGGGGAAAAAAATCAGCAGGCCAATTATAATCTCATTTTATATCGTCATCCTGACTGAATAGTTTCTCATAAATGTAATGAAGTGCACAAAAGGAAGGTGTCTCATCTTTGAGTTTGTGTGATCTACTTTTTATCTGGAACAAAAAAACTACAGATCGGACTGCATTTTTTTACCCGTGGGTAGGCAAAACGTTGTTTGTGGAACCCCCTCCCAATGGAATTCCAGAAATCAATGCATTTCTGTCACGCTAAGGGGCCCACAGCAGCCACAGACTGCCTAAATTACCCGTGTCTAGGTCCAGCAAAGCCTCTCACTCATAGCTGATTTCATTTCAAATAGTTGTTCTAACCCTATTGATTTTTGGTAGAAACAAAACCACTGCGTTTATAGTTTGTTTTCTATGTAAACAAGATGAAAGTTCATGTTCAGAAAGTATAAATCCAGACCAAGATTTTGTTTCAACCAACTAGATGGGTATAAAGAGTTAGAGTACGCAGCTGGTTGGTTGAAACAAAACTTTGGTCTGGATGTTGACTTTCTGATCCTGAACTTTCTACCTCTGTGCCTTTTGTGTCTAGCTGTCCTGATAAAGCAGATCAGGGTTTAATGTTTAATGTCACTTCTTCATGCGTCTAGCAGATCCCTTTACTCTTTGCCTCCAACACAGCGCAGTTAAAGCCAAAGTGCTGATTGGTCGCTTTTGGCCTCAACTTGTGTTGATCGTATAGATCTGACAAATGAAATAAGTATGAAATACCATTCATTGTTTTGTTGTTGGTATCTCTTTATGAACCACTTTCCATAAAATAACAGTTTTAAGCCATGGTGTTCAATATACAGCAGTGTTTCCCAAACCAGCTGTCAGGGACCCGCAGACAATACAGGGGGGGCTACAGGGGGACTGGGAAGGAGCAAAAACCTGAACTGACTACGGGTTCCCAAGGACCGGGTTGGAAAACGCTGATTAATAGTGCGAGTCATAGATATGTTTGTAGCCTTATTTGTGTTTCCCATAAATGAGTGAATTGATTTCAACCCCAAATGTGTACATTAGCTTCACATGAAATCTGCATTTTCTCATTCAGATTTCTTAGAATATGGTTTTAGAATAATTATGTTCTAAATGTGAGAACATGGCAGAATTTCTTACTGCACATATTAAACTGCTGAATAGGAGAAGTGGTTTCGGAAAATGGATGGATGGATAGATATTAGTTTATCATTTTTAAAATGTAACGCTACCCATCTGCCAATGTTTGCGGTAGGAGGGTAACTGAATAACTGCAGTCAATTTGAAATATTTAGGTCATTAAATCAGAATAGCTTCCCTTCCAGGCGGTTGCAGGCATATTGAGCTGGTATAATATTTTCTCAAGAATGAAACAAGACTTCCTTCTGGTAGAGCTATGCGCCTTGTGAAATCAGCGTGCCTTTAATTAGACTAGCTGTGACTAAACTGCCGTTAAAATCCTTCAGTGCTCTTGCTGCCGCCTTTGAAGTCAGGAGTACAGTGGCTGTTAGCACACTCAGCAGTAATTGTTAGTAACATGAAAAAGAAACACCGCACTCATAATATTAAGTGTCGGCATCCCTGATATAGTTCCCCGTTTAAAGTATCCGTGTCTTTTCCTCTGGGGATACACAGCATTATCAAGCTAACTGTAAATTAGACTTCAGATAGTTTGACACATTGAGAGCGGGATAGACATCATAGTTATCTGGCAGAACCATGTCACCTGTTCATGTTCAATATTTTCATTTGTAGATGAAACAAGGCAATTTCATCCTTCACTGTGTCATCTCCCAGATGTGAAGTTTAACTGCTGAAAACAATACATGAGCGGAAAGCTTTTAAACCACAATTAGTCCATGTGTAATACAAGGACCTGTACGCTGCATCTCTAAAGTTGTCTTTTACACTGCATTCCTAAGGTTGCCTTTAACACTGCATCCCTAAAGTTGTCTTTTACGCTGCATCCCTAAGGTTGCCTTTTACATTGCATCCCTAAGGTTGCCTTTTACGCTGCATCCATAAGGTTGTCTTTTACACTGCATCCATAAGGTTGTCTTTTACGCTGCATCCCTAAAGTTGTCTTTTACACTGCATCCATAAGGTTGTCTTTTACGCTGCATCCCTAAGGTTGTCTTTTACACTGCATCCCTAAGGTTGCCTTTTACGCTGCATCCCTAAGGTTGTCTTTTACACTGCATCCATAAGGTTGCCTTTTACGCTGCATCCATAAGGTTGTCTTTTACACTGCATCCATAAGGTTGTCTTTTACGCTGCATCCCTAAAGTTGTCTTTTACACTGCATCCATAAGGTTGTCTTTTACGCTGCATCCCTAAGGTTGTCTTTTATACTGCATGCCTAAGGTTGTCTTTTACACTGTATCCATCCCTAAGATTGTCTTTTACGCTGCATCCATGAGGTTGTCTTTCAACAGTTACTTTCAATCATTTCAACATGATGGCAGCTGGCATTAATCTACTGGGTATTCCAGGCCAAAGAAATGTACCAAACAAATGATCCCGACAAAGAAACACACAAAATATAGAAAAATCGAAATATTGGAACCCACCTTTATTAAAACATGGGATTTGGGATTTACAAAGAGGTTATTAAATCTGACATATTCTGTCTTGCAAGATACAACAGAAATGGTGTTATGCACTATGCTCCAATAGAAATTCAATAAGATACACAGAAGGGACGATTACTGGCTGCTTGTCGCTGTTTCACACAGGGTATGTGGCCAGCTTGCTTTCGTATTTTGCTTCTTTGCTGAAGCCCACATTAGTGTACGTAATAGCTTCTTAAAATAATATTAAACTAGCCAAATATTATCAATGTTTTGAACAGTAACAATTAACTGTTACACGATAAAGCACATGTTTAATATTTTTTTAATCATTTAGTTTGTAGAGTGCCTTTTGGGTTCCATTGTAAGGTTAAAAGTTGTATGTCACCGAATAATATAAAATTAAACAAATCCTGATAGCTCCAATGATGATCCAATGCTCTATCCAAGCAAGCCTCTAGATAATTAACATTTGAAACACATATCCCACACATGCCAGTACGCACAAATGTGGATAAATATTCACCATTTACCCATTCGTTGACAGATTATGAACTCAAACAGATACATATAATATTGTGCACAATATTAAAAATTAACATGATACAAATATTAAGCACAGGTGCATAAAAATCAATTTAAAGTAGTAATTTTATTTTCTTTGTTTAAATGGTGGTCGGACTACCTGTTTCTTATTATTATTTCCCCTTAGACTACATATGAGCGCATTCAAAGTAAACACACATTATATAACAAGCATAATCCTGCTTGCCTGTTTCTTTTTGCGTTTTCCGGTGTTACATCCTAGTTCACATTTATTCAGTAGCAGATAGGAACAGACAAGTTCAAAGGTCTCTTTGTGAATTGCATTGTGTCCTATATGTCACCCCCCCCNNNCCCCCCCCAAAAAAAAAAAACAACCTTTCCCTTCCCCAGCACAAGCATTGCACCCCTGCAGCCCTTGAGATGTACTACTCCGAACAGGAGACGGGCCCGCGAGGAGGCCTCTATACTGCCATCAGCCACTTGAACCAAGCCAAGAAGACCATCCCTGAGATGCCGTCGCCATGGCTACCCGTCATCAACGCTCTGAAGGAGGCAGAGAAAGCGAAAGAGGAGTCCAGCCATTCCCAGCAATAGGCTGTTTGTGAGCTGCCTGGAGAGCAGAATAATTTCAGCGACACTCATATGGGTGACCATCAGAATCTACTATAGTGTCAACATTTTTCGAGTGAGAAAGAGCAGCACACACAATAAACAACCAAGCTAGTTTAGAATGTGCCTGACTGAAGCTTCTCCCCACATCTAGAAATAATATGTATACGGCTCTTTTGTGAATTTTTCTGGAAGCACGCTTGTGGCGTGGTGTGTATGTGTGTATGAGTGACATGTGAACCTTTGGGAGATAATGACGAAAGTTCAATTTCCAGCGATTAAAGTTTTAGTGCTAATTTTCATCATGGATTGGTAGGGAAATACAGACATTTTCAAGACTTCAAATGTTACTCATTTTGCCTTAATCTTACTCGTGTTTGACATGCTTCATGCTACTTAGGCTAGGTTTACACTGCCAGTTTTAATGTGGCTCAGTTGCGATTTTTTTTTGGCATAACCTATACAGATCAGATTCCCCCCCCCCCCCGAGTGTAAACAGCAAAAAAACACATGGGGTTCAATCTTTTGAATTCCCATTTAGACCACATGCATATGTGGGACCTGTGTGAAAATCCTCAGACTGGGGTTTTATGCTTTCAAGTGATTTTTCCTGTCATTCTCTGTGCTGCACATGTTTACATAAACTTCAAGAGCAAATGAGAAACGTATACTTATGTGGTGACATCACCGTCACAAGTACGAGGAGCATATTCTAGAGCGTCCAAAATAATGACGATGGACTTAATTGCAAAATATCTCTTTGGCATATAAAAGTTTTTATTCTTCAAAAGTAAATATCAGAGGAACCAGCCATAATTCTTGCAATGATTAATATAGATTTTGACGGAGCTGTTGCTGAGAAATGAATGTGAATCAATTTTCATTTGATTTACTGCACATTTCAGGATTCAGGTGGGAGATGGAATCTCAGGCGATTCGGTTCCCTGGCAACCCTGGTTACCTGGTAAAGTTAGTTAAGTGTTAACGATACTGAAAGCTGCCGGTTGTACAATATGACATCACGTTTAGATTGTACATTCGGCTTTTTCCTAATAAAGGAACTAGATGTACATTAACGTGAAAATTAGAACGAAAGATCACGCTGATAGTAAACAGAGTTTTCTACCTGCAGAAGATGCATAAAGTCAGATTGATCAATGAACAATTATGATGATGGTTTAATCAAAGATTAAATTGGAAAAATATGATGAACAGGGGTCATTAGTATATATTGAACATATAAGGAGAGAATATATCATAGGATGTACTTGTTAAATTTTTCCAAGTTAAAAATAAATCCATGTACATCCACAAAAAGCTGAAATATCTTACTGATCTATGTAACATTATTAATAATTATATTATTAGTTCATTATACGCTAGTTAAGTTCTTTCTCACAGTTAAATATGCCCACTGTGTTCAAGTAACCACTGTATTCTTTATATTGAATGTCTGCTTAAGAATTAGCTAAATAGTCTGTACATCACTGTCCATTATTTTATTAATCAATTGAATGTTTTCTACCTAGACCTAATTATGAGTGTGGCAGTGACCAAGCTTGATTAAAATAGACTACTTGAAGTGTGTTATTCTATAAGGTATTTGGTATGTACATTTTTCACATAAAAAGTAAGCATTTGGTTTGTGCTAAAGATGCCAGAATTTAAAGTAGTTTCATGACAATCATTTGAACTTACTTTTAAAAGCTTTTTTTCCTGTTATATATCTTGCTGTTTGTTTGGCCAGAATGAAACGGTGGCTAGAATGGAATCGTTTGTGTTGACCTGTGCTGCCTATATAGCAGCTCTGAAGTACTGAGAGCATTATATAGATATAGGTATTCCAGAAGTACTGAGAGCATTATATAGATATAGATATTCCAAGTTTTACTTTTATTTTATGCTGGTTGAACAGAAGCCAAGTTTTTGCTAAATGCAGGGGTTCTAAGAAAAGGTGTGAAACTTGTCAACATTCATATTGTTAAACTGTAAAAGATTGCAGGTAACTATAGATAAACTAGGGCCTTTAGTGGCATGGTTCTGTTTTGCGGACACCTTCTACTTTGGTTTCAGATAACCATGATGTCTGTGTTTGTCCGTGTTTTAGGATTTGGAGGGTAACTTAAGAGAAACTGTAACGCTTTAAGCTGTTACCACATGGCGTGTTTCATTTACATTTATTTACTGATTCTTGCACAATGCTGTTTTCCTTAAAACATTGTATTATCAGGAATAGGAAGCTTTACATTCCTAGAGGAGAAATGCACAACCGCAGTTTTATACTCTGCAGTTTCTTGTTGAATTGAAATGCTTTTGGAAATGCAGGACATTTGTGTCAGAAATTAAATGGACTGACTTACATGGGTGTCTAGCTAACCATTCTAATGTGCGAAATTGAATCTGACTGTTGGTCATTTATTTTCCATACCCGAGGCAGATAATACTGGCCACTTCTGAAAATTAATAGTGAAAAGGACTAGGAATAATTTTCTAATTTTAACTGAAAGTAATATGGGGATTCTTTGTATTATTATGGTATTTTTTACCTTTTCAAAGCAAAATATCATTTTATTACCTAGTTTCTTGTACTGCCGTGGAACTCTAAGCATAATCTAAGTTTTATATATTTGAAATGAATAATTTGCTGATCTGGACAACTTTGTTTACAAACAATTAATTAGAAATGAATGTTTAGAGTGCTTTCTAAAAGGTCCATTGAATTTCTTCAAATGGAAGCAGGTGCATGACCTAAGAAAATGTCTATGGAACCTTAATCAGTCACAAACATGCTTTAGCTTGTATATTGTTACTTTGTCATTGTAGCAAAGAAAATTCCCCCAGTGCCAAAAGTTGGTAATATCATATATTTTTCCTGATCTATACTATGACTGGAATTTGTTTTCTTTTATAATAATAATAATAATAATAATAAGTAATAATGCAAGTAATAAAATAATAGAATTTTCAGCTATCATTTTATGACATGAGGAGTTGCCAACACCACCAAGAGTATCAGCAACGCCTGAAACAATGTAACAGTTTTCATGGTGTTGGAATGAATAGGAAGGGAAAGATTTGCTTGTTTTTAGAGGAGACTCTCTGTCTTTGTACTTATTATCATAAAAAATTATAGTAATCTTGTTTTAAATCGTAAAATAGCAGAAGACAATCATTTAAAATATATTGCAGATATTACTACTGTGTTATTTTGAAATACTGACAATTAGCAGAGCTCATCTGGTCTCCAAAGTTTTTTCAATACGTCAAGCGCTCTGATGACGTCAGAGGAAGATTTGTCTTCTAGCAGAAAATGCTCAGCTCTTTATTGGCTGTTTTAGAAAATGTAATTGAATATTTGTACTGTTATGCAGTGTTCATATGATTAGATCACTTTTGTTGCTACATACAATTCAAGCATTTGTTTCAGTTGAAATGTGGCAGACTGTATTGGCTTTTTTTGGTGACACAAGCTGATAAAATGCATTCTTGATCATTGATTTAGATAACTGATTTAGTAATGCATGATATAAGAGGAGAACATATGATACACATTTTTGTATTTATTTCCAGTGTATGATTGGTTGTAGTCTATGGTATAATTCTCATTTTCTTTCATATTTGATTGTACACAGTACTTTGAGGTTGACTTCATGGGTCATAACTTTATGTGTTCCATTTAGCCAAAAGTAATTATCTATGTTAAGCTAGCATTAGACAGTTTTGGCTGCAGACTGGATCTCAGCTTTTTGGAAGTTAAACTGTAAATGATAGAAGGGAAATTTCCCTTTGTGACATGTTTCCCGAAACTGTAATTTGTGTACCTGTGAGTTTGTGCTTCTGGCTCATAGTTGCAACATTTGTTACACACACAGTAAATGAACATTGTCTGTTTGTTAGTTTTTGTTTATTTGTTTACTCATTCATTAAATTATTTATTTATTTGTTTGTTTTGTTTGTTTGATGGCAGAGTTTATATGTCAAAGATTAACATGAAGTATAGGACTGAGGTGTTAGACATTGCCATTAGGGTATAATAGTAACTCAGATGATGAAGCCTGATCCCCGATTCATTTGATCATTGCTTTTTTTTTTAACTAGGGTCGAAATGCTAAGGGTGACTTATGGCAAAGAATCATTTCTTTAATCCTTTAATACTAGACAGCTTGATGCACACTACTTAGGATGCTAGCAGCAGCTGATCTGTCGAGTGACGGCGTTACGTTCCTCTTTTGTGTTTTGTGTCATGCGGAGCACTTTGCAGGCTGCTCCCAGCAGATGTGATCTGATTGCTACCCTGCGTATCCTTTTTTCGTGTCAAGTACTGAAGTGCCAAAGTTAACGTTGTGACTATGTGCTTTGAACTTGTCAAAAATAAAGAAAAGATCAATGTCGAACTTTTGCATTAATAATGGCATCTTTGTTTTTTATTGCATCGTTATGTAAGTGGAATCAAAACATTTATGTAATTATATAGTATCAGGTACGTTTGGTTGAGTGACAGATCCAAAAGTTTAAAAATAACAGAAGTGATCATGACAATAATTTTTTAATAATAGTAAAATTGTAGTCCCTATCAAAATGTATGTTTCTCAACCAAGTCCTCGGGGACCCCCCAGACAGAGCAGGGGGGAGCAAAAACGTGGACTGTTTGGGGTCCCCAAGAACCGGGTTGGGAAACACCGTTCTAATGTGTAAAACAGTGCAGCAGTCGGTGGTTAAATCGGGGGAAGCATATATAGGACGTTTAGGTGAAAGGTTACAGTCTGAAGTAGCAGGGGGGGGAGGCGTTCATGTTTTTGTCCTCCAGAAATATACGTCGGTAAACATGATTTAAACCTGAGAAGATGCCGCCTGTGAAGATCCATTCAGACTGTGGTGCAAACAATGACGGTTTTGATGAAATTGGCTAGCTAAAATCACGCAGCAGATGTAAACTGGAATCTTAGGCGAAGATGGACGGGAGTAACACAGATGCAGTCTCATGCGCTGTCCATGCTCTTTTTTTTTTTTTTCTAATACTGCGTCTGCTGCTGTGAAGCTGTCTGCATCTCATTTTCACCCTCCGTCTACACGCCGCCGCGCTCGGCTCTCAGACGTGTGACTGCGCCTCGCCGTGCCCGCTAATTAAATCAACATTGCCATTTATTTACTTTGTTCTCTGCGAGTTGCTGAGTGACAGACTTTAGAAGCAGTTGGCCTTCGGCGTGGAACTAAATAAAGTGATAAAAAGTATTTATGAGTTCCTTTATGGACCACATGGCTGGTCAGTGCACTCTGCCGTGCCAGAAATGCTTATATTTAAGTATGGGAAAGATTACATAAAAATCATCTGAAAGCAGTAACACAGTTGATACTCTTGGAAAGCATTTGAAACACATTCCTGCTTCCTGCTTTTTTTTTTACAAGATCAGCTTTTAATAGTACAATAGCAAGATGGCATTTAATAACATCTGAGCCTGTGGTGTTACCATACACCTTCCCAAGGAGGAAGCTGGAATAACGATTAAAAAGAAAAAAAAAAAAAAGATTTAATTAAACACTACCTTAATCAAATACTTTTTTATCTCCTGTGGCAGTTCATTTCTCAAAAGCGGAGCTTCAGAGTTTAGCCAATATCTGCATTCTGATTTATGTGGCTGGGTCGACTTCGGGGACAAAGCGGCCATTACAATACTCACTGACAGAAGACCCTAATGAGCCTCGAGGCCACTGTCCCGGATGAAAGGCCGCTACTGGAAGTGTGCCGCCGTTATTCATGGCTTAAGCCGGGACTTTAAAATTTTATTTCGCTTTTCCTCTTTAATGTAATACAATAGCGAACACTGAATAGCTACGGTCTGCCGGATAAGCCCTTGGAAGGTGGATGGGAGGATGGAATATCTTAGGTTGTGGAAGCAGTTTGAAAAAGTGGCGAGAACAACCAGAGAAGCCGACGAAGAACCGAAATGCCTGAAATACTGATACCTTCAAAGAACACTGGCAGGGAGGTGGTGGGGGGAGCAACTTACACATCTGTGAAAACCAAGAACCTGTGGAACCGTTCCCCGTCTTGTCGTAACCCGTGCTACATATACATCTCCCGTACCTGTGGTGTTTTCCTGTGGTGCATACAGACCACTTTGGTGAAAGAGGAGCTTTGTGTGACAGCAGAATTGTGCTTCATCCTGCATATTTAAACAGTATGGAAATAATAAAGTAGGACAGTGGTCTGTGTGAACGTATCAGAAGACGCCACGGACTGTCCTACTTTACTGCACCTTGTGAGCTCATGTGAGTCCTGGCTCTCAGGTCAGTAGGAGGAATGCATGTTAATTCCCCTCCATACCTTTGAACCATGTATCTGTGAGTCCTGGCTCTCAGTTCAGTAGGAGGAATGCATGTTAATTCCCCTCCATACCTTTGAACCATGTACCTGTATGGTGTCTTCAGATGTCAGTATCTGTCTCTTTCTGAATCATCACTGGACTCTTCCAGCTACACTAAATTATGTGCATGTTATATTTATAATGAATGTTCCTCCTTATTTGTGCCACCAGTACTGTACTATATACACTTTCCTATTGTTTGTTTGCCAGGTATGTTTTAAAAAATAATAATTATTTATTTCTTTGCTATACAACGTAAGCAGAATTACAAAATAGACCTTATAAACACAGTTTATAAACACAGTTTAAATACATCAACACTATATCCTTCCTTGTTAAGGATACACAAAAATTCCAATGAGTTGACCTGTTATGTGAACATGTTTGAACATCCGAGTTTAAACCCATGACAACAATTCTGTTGATTCTTTTTTTTTGCTATTCAGTTAACTGGGATGATCTTGATGACAATAATTAAATCGAGAATTTTATCAAAAGAAAAGGTGCAGATCTCTCTGCTTTGGTCTTAAACGGTGTCCTGTGACTTCCACCCAGAACATGTTCCTGCCTTCAGACAGGCGGGAAGACTGGCCTCGCTGTCTGGGGTGTCTGCCGGCAGCCAGACGCGGAAATGGAGTAGCTCTGCGCTGGTGTGACCCTGTGGGCCTCTATTATATGTGAGCTCAGTAGGTCTCCATGGGTCTGGCGCCGCTAGTGAATGTCGTACATTTCCCCTATTCAGAGCATCGGCATTCATTCATTCATTCATTCATTACACGGTTATGCTTTGATGCCGGGGAAAGTGGACACACCTGTATGTGCTGGTATTATGTGCTGAAATCCCTCACCTGCCCCGCTCTCTTGTGGTCTTCATTTACCAGTTGTTTTGCCTTAAATTCCTATAAAATCCCCTTAAAATAACAGAGACAAAGAACAGAGAATGATAATTTGCGGGGTTGCTTGGTAACAATGCTGCCACAAAGTTTAATAATAAACCCTTTAATTAAAGTCTTTTTGTGGCTCTGCACAACCTCCCTTGTTCAGTCACCTGCTTTATATTATATCTGACTGAAAAGCATTAGCTAGTATTAACGAATGATTGGCATGTAAGATGACTGCACAGCATATTTTTTATTTTGTTCACAGTGAAATTGTGCATTTAGGTGCTTTTGGACACTATAGGTCACCCTATGATTTTGAGAATTCATCATTAGCCATATTGTCCCCTCCTAATGAAAAAAATAGACACTTCACTGGTATGTATTGACCTTGTATATGTATGTATAAATATATACAAGCATGTTACCACTCCGATTCTTATATTTCTGGGCACTAAACCCACGGTGTTTATTATAAAACCACATAATCTCCCTTCATTAAATGGATTTTCTCTGCCTGCATGATCCGATCGTTGACTTCATGTCACAAAAAGTCCCAGATTGCCAAGACCCCGACTGATTTGGCTGACATTTATATTACAGTAGTTGTCATCATGGAACTAATTAGATGTAATAGATTCTCTGTCAGTTATTAAATATTGCGTTGCTCAGTTCTTAGTTAGAAGGCATATCACAGGAACAGCATTAAAGAGCGATCACACTGAAAATTACACGGAAAGTATAATAAGTCAATAAATGCAACAAGAGGCAGGCAAATAAAGTTGAGCTGAAATGAATTTCCTCTCCTGTTTTCTAAGTTTATTATTTTTCTTTTGGATTTGCAAGAATTTGACCTTTAACCGTTTGAGAAGGGAACTTCATTAATTCAGTGTAGTTGCACAAAATCATAGTCATGCTCTTGGATAGGAACCCCTTACTTCAGGGAACAATAATTAAAATGATTTTGTAACCGCATTCTGGAAAGCAAAAGATTTAGCGTTGAAAACGAAGTTTAAAACTCCTTCAACACATTTCATAAACAAATCGAATGGCTGAGACAAGTAGATTCTTTGCAACACTTTACGAGTGAATGAAACCAATCTGAAAATTATACTGCAACCGCAAATCCACAATAGAATTTAAACTCTACTCTCTGGACAGCGGACAGAATAATTAGGAAATCAAACTTTAACTCACAACATATTCTGTTTCAATTTTTAAAAAAGGCCAAATTGCATAATGGGATGCAGAAATGACAGTGACACTTAGGTCCGTCAAACATAATCCAGATCCGCTTTAAGCACACCCAAGTGCGGATGTTTCCATACACAAAGCGTGTGTAAACCTTTCTTTGTTTTGTAAAACAGCAGCTAAAGAACAAACCTGAGTAAATTCCTAAACATTCCAGTACTAGCTGAAATAATTTTTACATAAAGCATATATTGACAAATATAAACATCATACAACTGAAAACAAGTGATTTGGGGACCTGCCAAATGTTATATTTGTCTTTATGAGAAACCAACTCCTGGATCGAAAAAGGTATGATACTATAAATGAGTGTTTTCTTTCTTTTCTTGCTTCTGCCTAAACGTGTATCACCGTGGAGACTTCAAGAAAACTGCCAGATGACGCCAGCTGGGGTATTTGTCTCGCCGGGGGTTGGGGTGAGGGGGGGGGGGTGAGAATTCAACAAAAATCGTTTACGGATTCCATTATGGCTATTATACTCATGCAATATGATTCATTGTAAAGGAAAACTGTTACACATCAGAATCTTTCCTAACAAATTGTCTTTCATCATTTTTAAGCTTTGATTAAGCACTACTTTGTGTGTGTGTGTGTGTGTGTAACACATGGATTTGTTCCAAGATCCTGCTGATGGAAATGGGAAACAGTGGCAGACATGCTTGCCACTCACTTCCTTCCCTTTACAAAGGATGGCTCCACGTCGTCTGCAGCTATCTGGGTCCACCAATATGAAATCCATATGGAGAGGCTGCAGCGCTCTAGGGCTAGCAGCCATGGCAGCGAAGAAGGAAAAGCGTGTTTGGAACACCACCATCTAGAGGGCGTACTGCAGAATGCAGCATCGTGTATCTCACAACACAATACAAGTCAACACAAGACAACATGCTCTTCAGGCATTGTTTATGTCCCTCCGTACTTTTCGTAATATTACACATTAAATTTATTTGTGAAAAAATACATTTAAATATTTTGCTAGATTACTGTCCTGACTTTCAAGGTCATCACAACCCACATGTCCTGAAGATTCTGTTATACGTACTAGTAGTTGTATCTCTTGCACGTATTATCAGGGTTTAAGAATCTATGAATCTTGTTCTGAAAGCATGTTGTGTTGTGATTTATATTTATCTTCTATGTTATGAATCGTTACATTTTCTTTAGTTTGTTGTGAAATTGGTAATGTGTTTGCAATTAATTTTATCGCATACTCATGAAACGTTAAAAATATTACTTATTATCCTTCTGTTGCTTTAGAGCAGAGTTCCCCACAAAAAAAATGTTACTTCTGTCCTCTACTTACTGATGCTTAGTTTTTTTTTTGAATATTCATCAAGCTATTTTACGATGTTGCCAGACATTTTGTTAAGGTATGGAAATGTGTACTTATTTTGACCTATGTTACAATGAAGTATAGCTATTAGTCAAACGTTACATTTATTTAATGACATCCTACAAGTAAACTATTGCGTGATGCACCAAAGGGTCAGGCAATTAGCTTTTTAGAAAATAGCTTTGGCATCCCAGTCAACAACTGAAACAACATGTTGGTTTGATTCAGGTTCTATGGTTTCTAATTTAGACCCAGACAGGGGAAAATAAAACGTTTGAATTAGACTGCGTCTGTAAAATCTCATACTGGAAGGAATTCTTTTAAGCCCTGTCCCTGTTTCGCTCTGGCAGTCACTAGCCCTGAATTTTACAGCAACAGCTTGTCTGTTTTCGGGTTAAAATAAAATAAAAAATTTTAAAAAAATTGACCTGGAAGAGAGGAGGAAGAAAAATTAGCTGGCTGTGGTAAGAGTCATGATTCATGTAATGGGTTAGCTCTTGAAACCATGCCTTTGAAAACATCACAATGATATTAGGCATTTGTGCAGTTATTGCAGGAGGAAACACTGTGTAGCCAATAGGGATCCTCATATTCGATTCCTTGAGTGTTTGAGGATTATTAAGCAAAAGAATTAGGGAAAGAATCGATCAGTTCCAAACAGTGGTTGAGCAAACAATAAGCAGAAGCAGTCTCTTACAATAGGAGCCCGGGGCCTGTCTCGCCATGTGACCCCTGTACCGCCATGTGACCCCTGTACCGCCATGTGACCCCTGTACCGCGTGTTAATGTCTGCCCTCCTCAAGCGGCCGGGTCCCCCGCTGCGCTCCTGCATATTGTGCCGCCGCTTTCATTATGCGAGTCTATGTTCCCGCAGCGGCTGGGAGAATGCGCAAATCCCCAGAATGACCAGCAACGGATTCCTTGCGGTCCAGGCAGGAGAAGCAGGCCGTCCAAACACAGGAGAAGCTCCCCGACCAAAGCCGATTCTTTAGCTTGACTCTCATAATCAGAAAAAGCTATACCACACTGGATAACAAAGCAGGGATGAAAAGCCCCATGCTTAAATAAATCAGCTATTTAAAGTAATTAAATTTGCATTTTATTACGTTTGACATATATAATGTCGTTACAAAACTCACTTATCCCACAAAAACGACATGTAGCTCTCTGCCTTTTTTTTAATGTTTGTTTCCTCCTCATGCATCTTATTTGGTTGCATATTTTCACCCGTAGGTCATACAATGGTAGAGGCAACGTTAAGTAAAAGAAGCCAGTCTCAGGGCTTTAAGAAAGGGACAATAAAAAAAGAAATGACTAACAACTGTCAGCAAGTAATGAGTGCTGGCAATAAACTGTGACGCTCTCCAGTTGGCAAGCGCTGGGGAGAAAGTAAGCCAAGGATAAATTGATTGTCTGTAACTATTTAAATGCAACATTTAGCTGTGATTTATGCAAAGAAGAATGGTATTATGTGGGAACATTTTCCAAGTGTAGCAGCTTGCAACAATTTAAGTTATATTGGGGAAAAACCACTGAAATGAATGTTTGAATGCACTCCATAATGAAATGGATATATATTTTTTATATGGAATAAATTGGCTCAAAAACCGGCAATAAATTCTAATCGTATCACGAGACTCTGGTTCTTTCATAGTAAAGATTTCACAAATATTTCAGGAAGAGCGATGAGGAAAGGATAGAATTAGAGAAACCAATTCATGAAGCCCGGGAATATTTGTTTGATCTATATCATGATAATTGTGGACAGTATAGGCCTAAGTATTCTTTACAAAATATTTTAATTGCCATTTGCCAAAGTAGTGGCGAATGAGCCAGTGTACTATATTCTTTGATTGATGTTGTTGGTGAATTATCATTGAAAATCTAAAGAGATGGTATCTTACCTCTAGGGATAGTTCCAATAAACTGTATGAATCATGTTTTTTCAATTGTTTGTTTTAAAAATTTCATTATCTACTCAGAGTATTTCTTTACTATGTACTTGTACTGCTAATGACTACTTGCAGTATATTTCTACGACAAAGAAATTTAGCTAATTCTAATGTTTTTTTTTTTTTTTACTAAAAACATTGTCAAAATATACGCAACTGAATCACTTGTCACAGAGCTCAACATTTTGATATATGTATTCTTTGGAAATTCAGTGTCCCTCCATGATACTTGTCTCATAAGTAATAATAGTACTTTTCTAAGCAAGTACTGGGAGTTAATGGCAAGTGGTTGAACTGGTATGCGAGAGAGAAATATAGAATCAATTGCAATGAGTACAAATGAGGCCTGTGTCTCATGAATGATCATAACAACTTGGGATCATTCGCTTTACATGATGATTCAGTTGCGTTTAACACTCATGGCACATTTTTAGACATCTAAATTACAGGCCTGCCAAATGGTGTGTCTGTCTGCGGCGACATGTGTGTAACCTTCTGCGGTCTTTGTTTCAATGCGGTGTCTTTCCTAATGGATGCCAACTGTCATTCCTTCCAGTTTTAATGGGCAAAGAAGTCACAATTTTACTAATACCCCCCATGTCGCCGCTCCCCGCCCCCCCTCGCCCAAGTCCATTGCCTGTGTTTCATTCTCACACACACACAGTACCAAGAAAGTCAATATCTTCCTGACAGTAGTTTGTTAAGCTCTATGAATCATCGCTGACAACTTCAATATATACAGATATGTTTATACAGACATACATAAGGCAGTGTGATGGTGCAGTGGTTGTCCCTGTTGCCTCACACACCTCTGGGACCCGGGTTCGAGTCTCCGCCCTGGTTCCATGTGTGTCGAGTTTGCATGTTCTCTCCGTGTCATTGTGCGGCTTCCTCACAGTTTACGGCCACAGTTGAAAAACACGTGATGGTGAATTGGAGTTACCAAGTTGCCTGTACTTATGAATGGCATGTGTACCCTGCATTGCTGTACCTATGAATGGCATGTGTACCCTGCATTGCTGTACCTA
>JAODKF010000047.1:7325820-7339194 GCA_026779585.1 Mormyrus proboscirostris
ATCTGTCACACCTTCACTGCTGGGACACCGTCTATCTGTCACACCTTCACTGCTGGGACACCTTCTATCTGTCACACTTTCACTGCTGGGACACCTTCTATCTGTCACACCTTCACTGCAGGGACACCTTCTCCCGGATCTCTTTTCTTTCCCCATGTTGCTCCCATGATGCAAAGCAAAGGAAGCTAAGTAAGGTGCCTTCTCTAAATATGTGTGCCATGCACTGAATTGGTATCTCCTCCAGGCTGTTCCAAAGTCTTACCCTGGCTTCCTCGTATAGACTCCAGGCTATCAATGCAATCAGGATTTCAATGGACAATATTTTAGAAGTTTGATGGATGGTCGAACCATACTTTGGACAAATTAGATTAATTTCCACACGTGGAAAGTTCATGTTCATAAAGTACAAGTCCAGACCAAGATTTTGTTTCAACCAACAAGTTGAGTACACTGTGACTGTGACTTTTTATGCTCAACTGGTTGGTTGAAACAAAATCTTGGTCTGGATTTGGACTTTCTGTATCTGAACTTTCCACCTCTGGTAATTTCTAATTCACTAATTATTCAATTCTCCCCAACTGTTTATCTAGCACAAGGTCACAGGGCAAGCTTGAAACTTATGTGAGGAGGTTTAGGGCAAAAGCCAAGGGATCCCTGTCAAGTGTGACACACATTCATACCCACAAAAGCATGCATGCATACAAACTCACTCACTACAGACAAAAAATAACTACCACAAAAGAGGAATATTTATTTAATTTTGCAGACCCTAAATGAGAGAAAAAGTTATGAAAAAAATAAAAATAAACAAAGCACAAAATTTTTGACAGTTGAAAGCAGAAGTATATTTAGTTTAAATGAAACGATAAGAATTAAGAAGTCACTGGTTAGGTACAAGTAAAGTAAGTCCTTACCCACACCTAGATATAAAGCAAGCAGGATAAGCAGCTGCCTTTAGTCTCCCTTGGTAGGACAGTGTCTCTGACATGACGCGCATGAAGCACAGTCTTTGCCAGCCTTACGAGCCAGAAAGGCCAGACGAGATCACAGAATGCGGCTTCAGAAACAAACTTTGTTATAATTAGCTCAGGCTTCATTTCAAAGATGGGATGAGGCACTAATTACGTTAATCTAGAGGATCTTGGAAGATTCTCGGGTTTTTTTGTTGTTACTGCTGTAATAAAATGGCTATTTCATGTTCCTGTGGAATTAAAACATCTCATCCCATCCAATACTAAAGATAAAATAGCAAGTGTGCAGTTTGCCCTATTACCAAGGTCAGCTACCTGTGTGTTTGTGTGTGCGTGTGTGTGTGTGTGCGTGTGTGTGTGTGTGTGTGAGTGAGTGCGTGCCAGAACACCCAGTGACAGGTTGTATACCTCAGTATATACCCAAATCTGTGTTCTTTCTCAGTTACCGAAAACGTATCTGTTTTTGACGAGGGCGGATGCCAGTTACGCATTTCAAATGGAGACATTATCCAGAGAAAGCACTGTATTGTATTGTTTATTTTCTGGCATAATCTGTGTCCACTACTGGAGCTTTTAAGATTTGTTATGGCAATTATCACTCTACCTCTGCAACTCCAATGCCTAGTGGGAAGGAGGTAGCAGGTGACAATTCACACTGCTGTCACTGGGGCAGTATTTTGTGTTGGCACCATGCAGGAGAGCAACGCACTGTGATTAGAGGAATAACACGATCCACACAGCTTGCAGCCTGTAATGTGATAAGTGCCTGATGAGTCAAAGTAGGTCCTTTATATAGCTCTAAGGTGAGATACACCATGCTGAAATAGGTCCTTCCTGCCATGGCAACACAATACCTACTCAAACAAACTCTTAAATGGGTTCTAGGTCACGATATAACTGGATGTTTAAATGACTGGGTGTTTCAATGTCAAACGCACTAAAACACACATAAATCTTATAACCATCTATTGCTGTCAATAGATTGTTAAGTACAATCCTGACAAGTGGTATCTCAGCGATTACACCTGATTATGGCATGACTTACGAGCTGGAGTCTATCCAAGACAGCACTGCACACGAGACATGCAAAGCTACGGGCAATTTAAAGATGCCGATTAGCCTAATCTGCACGTCTTTTGGCTGCAGGAAGAAAGATGAGGAAAAATCTCCTGAGCAGCCTGGGGAAAGCATGCAAACTGCGGACACAGAGAGGGTAGTTAAAATGCTAACCCCAACCTGTGAGGCGTAAGCCATTCACAGCAGAATACTATTGACTTTGACCATGACTTATGTATAGATTATGCACAGCTGAATATATTTCATATATTTTTATTTTATATTGTTATCTTTATATTTTATTATTCTCTTATTATGCTCGGAGTGACCAGGGTTACATTTCATTACATGTTTTACGTGTACAACTGTGTTCGTGACAAATAAACCTCTTGAATCTTGGGTAATGCTTTACATTACCTGCACCACCATGATGCTTTTATATTGCATTCATAAAACGTTCAGTACACCTTCATAATGTATTCATTAAGTATTCATAAAACATTCATAAACATCATAGTACACCACAACATCCTAACATCCCATAACAGCTGTAATACATTAATAACGAACATTATATAATAATAACAAACATTATAATTGTATAATCATGTAATGTTTGTTAATATGTAAAATGTATATTAAAGCGGGATGTTAGGATGTTAAGCTGTACTTGCACACTGCTTATGAATGCATTATGAATGTATTATGAATGCATTATGAATGTATTATGAATGCATTATGAATGCATTATGAATGTATTATGAATGCATTATGAAGGTGCACTTAATGTTAAGCGTTACAGAATCTTGAATCTACTACTCCATACAGAAACATGACCTGTCCTAAATGCACTTCACTCTTCATGCCTTTGGCCTAATTAGTATAATAACGCAGCGATACATTTTTGCCTGGCAGTAGCACAAACTGACGGAATCACTCCTCACTTGTTGCTTAAGCAAGACAGGGGCCTCATTTATGGCCCTTTGAAATAAGCAGTCAATTAAGAGCTTTCACATACAGCTAATTAATCTGGCATATATTATATGATGATATTATTTGTG
This sequence comes from Mormyrus proboscirostris, assembly GCA_026779585.1. NCBI lineage: Eukaryota > Metazoa > Chordata > Actinopteri > Osteoglossiformes > Mormyridae > Mormyrus > Mormyrus proboscirostris. The sequence continues at coordinate 7,328,909 of JAODKF010000047.1, forward strand.
TCTATTGCTCAGGTCTACATAGTCACCACTTAAGAAAGTATAAAGGATCTGGGTAATGTGAACAGGCACGAATATGAGGCAATACACAACGTATAGGCATTTTACAGCAATACACTACAGTATATTATACTACAGTATGTACACAGAATCCTGTGGATTTTATACTGATAATTTATTGATACATTGAGATATATTTTACTGACCCCAGGGGAAAATTCTTTGGATCAATATATCTGTTTTCCCTATTATTGATTATATGTAATATTACAGCCATCATATCATAAAAATTATCTGTCAGTATCCATCCATTCATCCATCCATCCATAAATCAATCTTTCAACCATTTATCTAGCACAGGGTTGTCAGGGGGCCTGTTGATATTTACTATGTCTATATAAATAAAACAATATGTACTCATTAGTTATTAATCGAATCAATTATACACAATAAACGAAACAGATATGTTTACAATATTGCAATAGCATCTACAACAATTTCAAGGTTGTGGTATTATTTTTTAGCAATGAAAAATTAAGAGCTACAAATATTTAAATCTCTGTGTTGTGTGAATAATCTGTGCCTTTGTCTAAATTCCCCCTTGGTAAGATTCCTTTCTGTAGCTGTTTGCAAAATCTCTTTGAGAAGATTCATATCCATAGATGCATCCAGAATTTCTTTCTGCATCCTGCAGATCATTTTCTGTTTATAGACAGCTTTATTCATTTAAGAACACAATGCCCCAACAGATTCAAGTCCAAAAACTGAAATAATTTTGATTTTGCAGTCAGTCAATCATTTATTGGTTGATTTAGAAATATATTCAAAAAATGTTTCTGAAAAAAGTCTACTTGCAGGCAGACTTTAGCCCCCTGACAGAGGAAGCAAGGTGTTTGTCCAAAATATCTTAGTGCTTACTAGAATTCATGATTTCATCTGTCTTAATAACGGCCCCAGGATGTGTGGATATACTGTAATAAAACTCCAAAGCTATAAAGAGCCACTACCATGTTTACAATAAGCATAATGTTCTTCAACAATGCCTTGGTGTACATTTAAAAAGTAAAGCAACAAAATAATTTAAATGTTGTCCTGCCAGATCATAACACATGGTTCCATTTACAAAAACTATCATTGTTGCACAATTTCAAATCATTGTCCTTTTTATTGCAATCAGAAGAGCATTTGGAAGTATTGTCAATGACTGTGGCGACCTCAGAATAACACAGTCCCAGGCTATTGTCCTTGAATTTACCTTCTTTTTTGAAACATTGGTTTCCTAGTCAGATTTTACTGACAGAACACATAAAGCCTTATTATTTCCATCATGATATAACATTGCACATTCTTTTATGATCTGTAATAGGTTATAACAACGCTGTCACAGAAGCCATGACGGCTTTCATATCATATCATTACATGCTCTTGTGTTGCACTGTGACATTGTTATGAGTGTATTATATCGGCGCTGCATACATTTTGATGTGTGTGCAGAGGTGATTTGCTTAAATGGACACTGTGAAGAGCTGTGTTTAAATAGGCATGTGTTCAAATTGTGTATTAGAAAAGGGGGTTCTTAATAATTCTGGAGATTGACAATAAGTGACATCAGTTTTTGTTACTGCTGATATGATAGAATCAGATCTGCTTTGAAATGCTTTTGTAATAACATGGGAAAACATGTAGGGGATCCAATAGATCAAGATGAGAATGACTTTCATGCAAGCCAGATATGACATCTACTTCTCAGTCCTTAAATCTTCCTTGTAAGGTCATTAAAATAAACTGCGGGAATTGGTGACTAATTGATAAGGTTCTAATTAAAAGCATATTTTGAGCCTTAATTGAAAACATTAGGAATGACGATTGGATTTGTCTAGAGTTTGGGGGATTGAAGATAGTCTTTGATCTCCAAGCTTGTCAGCCATCCTGTTTTCCTTGAAGATTTCCTGGTTTGTTTCAATAGGCGCTCGTCTGCTTGGGGGATAGGATGTCAGTGGATCAGTTAAAGAAGCCTGTCCTTTATGGAAGGCTAAGTGCTATCAGCTGGGCTACAGGAATCTGGGCCACAAGGTTGAATTTTTGCAGAGGCAGACTATCAGATAATGCTTTTGAGTATTACAGTAGCCTTTTCCCTTTTTCTTATTATAATTCCTTTTTTATTCCTGCAGACCACAAGTAAGCAAAAATAATTTAAGCAAATGGCTAAAGTTTTGTAGGATGGAACAAAATGAGAATGTGCCAAGTCCTGAACTGAGCCATTCTGTCACGTTTTACTGTTTCGGTGTTGAAAGAAAGATGCATGTTTAGTTACATTTTTCCAAGTTTGTCATTGAGGGCAAGGAGCACGAACTCTCAAAGTCAAAAGCTTTAATTGTCCAGACTGGTGTTTTGCATAATGACATTCGCATTTATTCCTAACACATTATAATTGATAACTTGGGTTTTATGTTTAAGATATATTCAATAGACCTTTAGCAGGATGTGGCTACCGCAATCGCTTTTAGCGAATGAGCAATAAAATTCTTAGCAACATGTGTTTTAAATTGCCCATTGGTTGCAGACCAGTTTACGAGGATTGCTCATTATTCACCAAGCCGTATTTTTGTCTGTTGATGAAGCACCAGGGAGGCATTTGTCAATTAGTCTGGCATACCAAATTTCTGCAGTCAGCCAATTAAAGACCGGGCTCGTAGTCATGTCGTTCTGCCCTTAACGTTCAGGCAACGTCTTTTAGACTGCTTCATTCTGGAACATGTGACAGCATGACCAATTTAACAGACATTCCGTTTTGATAGATTAGATTTCCTAGACCCTGCCCTCAACACATTATTTATCCTGTATCCCATTGTGTTGTGCCCAAAAAACAAGCATTCCATTAAACTAGTGCTGCGACAACTCATTTACCTAGATAAGACAGAATATTCTCTGCGCTCATCGATCATTCTTCTGTTATGATCTGAATTTCGTGAAACAATGTGCATACAAAAAAAATCTAATTTTTAAGAATATATAGGTACATTCCATGTTATTATGAAATGATGAAGCATTTGATAAATGGCTTACACTGCATACGCTCCCTTACACTGCAAATACTCCCTTAAACACTGCATACGCTCCCTTACACTGCAAATACTCCCTTAAACACTGCATACGCTCCCTTACACTGTATACCCTCCCTTACACTGCATATGCTCCCTTACACTGCACACGCTCCCTTACACTGCACACGCTCCCTTACACTGCATACACTGTAAACACCTTTAAATTTATAGTACAGCTGTATTCTAAAGTAAATATTATAAATTGTTTGCATAAATTTTCCTTTTGGGGGGAGGAATGCAATATAACTGTTGATAATTCTTTACTGTTTTACAGTAATAGAATGTCCTTCCCATATTTGGATTAAATGCAGAGATTTGGACAACAGCAAATGAAACCAAAAGGCACAAAAGTTGAAGACAGGCTTCCTGTAACTAATAGCAACTGGTCAAAGACTTGGGGGCAGATGGACATTCAATAAAGATAGTGGGGCCCTATTAGGCATGTAGATAAGCTACCCCTGAAAGAGGTGGTGCTTCACGTGATGTTATCATACTCCAGTGGAGCTCCTCTTCAGCAAATACTTTTAAATGCCACAATTCACATACAGTATGAGATTCTTTAACCATCTCAGCAGGCCCCACAATAATGTATGAACACTCAATATATCTGAACTATCACCCTTTATGCCGTATCCTTAGAACACTGTCAGTGGGTGGAAACTTTTATCTGAATAATTTGGAGCGAAACTTTGAAGATCATACTGTTTGGTTTTAGTATCAGAGAACTATTAGGATAAAGAACCTATTTTTCTTTCTTTCTTGTATACAGCACAAATATATACCGAAGAACTAAAGGTAGACTTGGATCTTATGAGCCACATCTTTGAAGACCTCAGTGGCCTATTAAGAGCCAAAATGTTGGATTCGATCCAATTGAAAGCATTCGTCTTTAGTTTGGTCTACTAAAAAGAGCATTTTATTTTCTTTGTTGCTGACCTCAGAATAATGAAAGTTGCAGCATCCCGTTCACTGTGTAATGCTGTCATTTATCAGATACTGTTGGTCTTTAATGACATTTTCTCTGAGCCCCCATCCGATATCTTGAAAATCTAGAAATGACCCGAAGCTTGATTAAATACTCAATGCCCATTAAATTAAAGCAACGTAACTAAATTAAAAAAGTTGCGTGAGTTTGTTTTTCATTTTTTTTTTAACGATTTCTAAAAGTAAATTCAGTGCAGTGAAAAGGGACTTTGCAGTAGTAACATGCCCTGACACACAGAAGGAAACACTGGTGACTATGAAAGGCAACCAAAAACAATCCACAAACCCATGTGAATCATAGTGAAACCACGTGCATGGAGAAATCATGACGATTAAGCTTTGCTTTACTGAGAAACACAAACAGTTGAATATGTAGATGGAGACTATTCATTACCGAAAATAAATTGCCAAAGGCATATTTCCAAAGAAAATAAAATGTAATTGTTGTAAGACATGCACTGTATAATTATCCATTTAAATACAGTTATACTAAGTGCTATGCAGTAAATATAAATAAACTAACAGAACGATGGTAAGCTAATACCAAAATAATAAACTCTATATTTATTTATACCCATTTTGGATGTGGCAATATGGACATTGAACACACAGGAAACTAGACAGACACTGAATGTAATATGTATAGTTTTACAATATGGAAATTTTGAACCAGGGGCAAAGGGAATGGTAAGACGGAGCAGATTAGTTTGGCTTTGTCAATGGCAAAGTCCATGTATATACAAAAACAATTTCTAGAGTGTCTTAACAGAAACACAATACACAAAATAGATGTCTTACACCTATAACCAGAGATAAGCCAATAGTCTGATATCCGCTATTGCATAAGTGTACATTTTATGAAATATCATTATCTATATGCTAATATGCGGGTTCTGGTATATGTTCAACACATGTTTTGTTTCTCATCAAAGTTAAGTCAATCCCCCTGCACTATTTCCAAACCATTATAATAGCACATAGCCAATTTCCTCCTAAATCCATTCTTAACTAGCACATTCTGGTGGTTTTTCTGACCTCTAAATGAAATGGGTTGTGGTGAGACTTCCTAAATTGTACATCATGGCCTCTCCATATGATTGAGTGATTCAATGTTGATCATGGTGGCTCGTGTACAGTTTTCACTTTACGAAGACCACGGGTCTAATTAGAAAATGAATGCGCTGTTACAGTGGCTGTCATGCAGTTCTCAAGATATAAACTTAGCAGGGATTGCAAAAACTGTACATGGTAGCTATGCGGCTGTTGTTACAAAACTTCTTTATAAGAAATAAATGTTTTAATGTTTTTGCTAACACTTTATCTGAGGTAGCACATACAGCTTAGTTATTCTGTTTCCACACTAAAACAAATCGTGAATTAATATTGTTCCGGCATGAAATACATGAATCCTCATGATTGATTTACTGATGAACAAACGAACCCTTAGCATGTTCTATTGTATTTTCTGTGCACCCTCAAGTAAAGTTACCTTTTTGTTCAGTTGTAACACATATGAATTTTTTTTTAATTTCTTAATGGTTGTAATTTTTGCATCTTTGTTGCCTATATATTTATAACATTCATTGGCCTTGATCACTCCCAGTCTTTTCATTCCCACACTAGACCATATGCAGATGAGAACATATGGTCTGAGTCTCTATTTCATTAAAAGGGGCCAATATATCTCTTCAAAAATTAGATTTGCAATTTATTTAGCAGGATACACGTGTTAATTTTCTGCAATAAAGTCATAGCTGTACATTTGCAAATCGACCCCTATTTGAGGGGGTTACTAAATCTAAGCTTCTTATTTGTTAGTTGTCAATATTTGGGTTTAAAAGCAATCAAACAAAAATTTCCAGTGTCTACTATAGTTCTGAGAAGGTCAGCTGATACGAAAACCATGTAAGACTGTGCCCAAGGAGAATATTTTCTTAATGCTCAATTATGTAGAGGAGCCAGTCATTTCAAAGGCCATTGTGAACAGATGCCAGAGTTGATACAGGCCACATGTATTCTATCATACTAATTGAAGTGGTCTGCCCTTCCAAATCGAAGCCCTGAAGAACATGACAAAACGAATTGATTTAAGGAAATCGGAACAACTTTCAACTTTTATTGGCGTTTTCTAATGAAAAGCAGAGTTGTTTACTCTTTTGCAGGACTGCTGAAAATTTCTACTTATTTACAAATAAGTAAAACCCAAATAGAGAAAGTTTTTATTTTTTTAAGACAAAGGTCTGATAATGACGGCACTTTTTCCCAGATCATGTGACGATAAAACCAAGCCACATTTCACCATTTACCCCACATTCACCTGGGGTTGCCCATTCATTTGATAGTCAATAAGCACTGATTTTACACTGCTTATTTTTACCAATTAAAAGGTATCTATCTATAACAATTAGATTGTTGCTGATCTCGTGAATACATAGTGACAGCTAGTTTCATAATAAACATCAAAATGTGTTTCCATTGACCACAAATTATAAAGTCAATATGTTGTTTGCACATTTCATCCTTTTGGATTTAATTTAATCCACACACAGATGATAACAGTATAGCAACATGGCTGGCAGGAGGTCAGTCAGGTATCTTAAGGCAAAGGCAGCTGAGCACCAATAATTTACTAACGTGAGGCTGTCATTAATGTTTGTATACTTTGTGAAACGGTTGTCATCCAGTTATCATTCAAACGTCTCTTATGCAATATCATCATCCAAGTGTGTAATAAACAGAAGATTCCTGCATAACTTTGCAAGAAGTCCTGCTGAATTTCATAAAAAAATAAGTGAGCCAAATCATCAGACAGCATGTCTGTTGTCACTAACAAGTCAACAGATGGAAAAGATGCTTATGTTTTGCACATTTTATTTGCTTAACAAGTACAATGAATAAATTCAGTGTCGCTGTAGAAGTTACTCGGTAATGAGAGGGTTTTAATAATGTGCTCACTCTTGTTTTTGCTATGTCCATTTAACATTTACTTAACTTGCTCACACTGTGAAAATAGCATCTAATGTATATGCAAATAACCTTTTGGAAACGTGAATAAGTTTATTGAAACAGTGAAGATATTGTGAAATAAACTTGCTTACTGCAATGTCTACTGTAATAAATAATCACTAAACAGGTGGTAGGTGATGTGCAATAGATAAAGGAGGACTGACAGGCATACTGGGAATAAAAGAATGAAATCATACAATAAAAGTGTGTCTTTTTTATTGAGTACATTATTTATTAAATTTATTTTACTTGTGTATCAGTATGCCAGTTTACAGAAGATACTCTTAATTTAATTTATTTGCATAGGAATAATAGGACTCTTACTAGAACAATGTTTGTAATAATTCAGTGAGTACAGTGATTTGACACATCTAGCTGAGACCCAGCATGTGCACAAAAAACAGATAATTGTTGTGGGATCTGAAGCAGCAGTTGATCCCAGCATTGCTTATTACCCGACTATGTCATCATTCTATGTCATCGTAGCTGTTTCATTTAGGATAAAACCCGTTTGAAAATAAAAAGAATTGTGCTATTGTTTGCATTATATATATCATTTAACAAGAAAGGTAAAAATTATCACAAATTCCGATTTGTAAAACACAGTTTACAAACCTTTGTTTATACTTTATTGCACAAAGTTTTTCTTCCTTGTTTTTAAGTTAGCTACCTCCAAATGCCAGGTTAAAAGACATTGTGGTTAAATCAACGGGCAGCCTTACAGATACTCTGTAATTGTATGCAATTTTCATTGTATACTTTACTGGACAAAGTGATGTGGAGGCAAAAGCTGGAAAACAATGAGGACTTCTCTTAGGCATTGTCTATCAGGCAGTCTGGAACCAACATCTAACATCTTGATTATATGTCTGTAAAAACCACAGGTAGCTTTAGGGGGTTTTGTATATATTCTTTTTTCAAGCATATCAAGTAAAGCCAACATGCTGTGTTTATTAAGTGCATTGAATAAAATACAATGTGAAAAACTTTAGACATGTCTGGCTACTGTCAACATTTCGTCCCGAATTTAACTGAACAGGCATAAAGCTCTTCTTGGATGACTTTCATTTCCCGGGCAGATATAATAGTCAAGACGTGACCTGGATTATGTGAACACAAACAGAGGAACTCTATAATGAGAAAGCCGGGCAACGTTCTAATACTCCTTGTTTGTTGGTGATTTTGTAAATCAACATGTCATGTACTGATGAAGTAAGAGAGCAAATGGGCTAGTAAGCCGATGCTATGGCAGGGAAAATGATCCACATAGCGACTCAAACAGAGCAGGGTTTACTTTACAATACAGAAAGGGGGAAACAAAAAATTAAGGAACCACAAGGGGTCAAAACTAAATTAAGGCAGAGAGCAAACACCAGGAACAATGATACCAAGGAACACAGGAAGCTACAATAACCAACACAGGGTAACTATAACTAATAATTAGACAGGATCATAGGGAAACAGCCACGATGAACCACAGAGGAACAGAACAAGAACAAAATACACTACTAACAAAACACGACACAGGACAGGTGAGAACCATAACCAAATCAACCAATCACAAGGACTTGAGGCAACAAGGAACAGGTTTGGTATAGTACAATTAACAGGCATTAGAGACTAGGAAATATTAACAAACACTCAGGAGCTATCAACACTAGAAGAGACTAGAAACACAAGTAAAAGAACATAAACAAGGCACGGGCAGGGTAACCATTAACAAGGACTCAAAAGACATACCAGACATGAAGGCATAAAATTAAACCAAAATAATAAACAAAAAGTGAGACTGGCCTCAGATCAGCCTCAAATTCATAACAGAGGGATGTCTATCAGTGAGTCGCATGCTCAACCTATAGAGTCACGAAGCAGCCCTGGAACTTGGGAAACACACAAGGGCAACACCACACAGGATGGCCAGCGGGCCAGACGTGCACCGACCCTGACAGTAGATATTTCAGCTGAACTCCTTCGTTTCTTATATACTATAAAAATTCTGGAAATAAATTTGCCTCCAGAATAATGAATTTAAAATAATCCTATAAGAAAAGTATCTTTCATTACATTGTTACTACGAAGAATCAGTCCTGGTTATATTAGTGGCTCTAAAGGTTGTAACAGTTTCAATTGTGCATTTTTTGTATGAATTGTCTTCTTTCATGTTGCATTTGTGACAATCTCATTCCTTTGTCGCAATAAGGGCAGCACAGCAGCTCAGTGGGCAGCACCATTACCTCACACCTCCAGAGTTTCAATCCTTGTTTTTCATGGCTGTTCTCTCTCCAAATACTGTGGTTTCCTCCCACAACCCAACGGCATGCACTTAGGATAACTGGTATCTTTAAATTGTGTATGAATCTGTAAATGTTTGTACTGCAGTGGATGAGAATCCCAGGATAATCTGGAGCCCATACACCCCCCCCGCAAGACCCTGTACTGCATAAGTTATTTGAACATACACAGATGCAAAACAACAGTAAACTTTTGTCTGCTGATTTCTACCCAGGTTATTGTTTCACTGTTTGTAGGAGAGTGATCCACCCTTAGTATTTGCACCTGTTACATTCATATGTCGTGAGTGAAATGCAGGTGTTTGTAAAAGCCAGGGGCTGTGTGGCGACGTCGCGAGTGAAATGCAGGTGTTTGTAAAAGCCAGGGGCTGTGTGGCGACGTCGCGAGTGAAATGCAGGTGTTTGTAAACAGAAGTGAGGCTGATACTAACCCGGGGCTGTGTGGCTACTTGGTCCCACTTGTACAGGCGATTCTGTCCTTAAGAATATGCTTTTGTTACTTTTTTCTCTGTTTTGTCTTAAAAACTTCTGCTAATAGAGTGAGTGGTCAGTTTCGTCTCAGTTGCCATTAGCAAGAATGAAAAACAAGAGGCATAACTTTGTAAAGGTCTAGAGATGAAATACTTGCATTTCAGTTGTTGTTTTTTTTTGCCGGAACATGTTGGGACAGTGCAGGTGTGATTGCAGGGAGTATTGCATTAAAAGGTTCTCCTCATTCACAGAAAAGATGTCAATGTGACCTGATATTTTTTTTTCTGCCCACCCAATTTACCTGTTGCTCCCTCGTGTGCTGTAAGATAGGAATGTTCACACACACATTCATACTCTAGCACAGGGTTATTCAACTCACGGTCCTCGAGGTCCGAGCACTGCTGGTTTTCCAGCCTTCCTTTACCTGTGAGCC
>JAODKF010000047.1:7349199-7363400 GCA_026779585.1 Mormyrus proboscirostris
AGTGATCCTGTCGCTGCAGGCAGTATACCGGGGGGGGGGGGGGGGACGTGACACACCCAAACAAATCTGTAGACAGGATCAGGCTCATTGTCTATGAACTCTATTAGAGTGGAAGAAGAGAAAGCAAACAATAGGTAGCAACTTTCATTTTCATTTAGTTTAAGTGACATAATAACCCTCAAGGACAGACCATGAGCCAGAGACTTCAGTCAACAATGCAGCAATACCAAGATAATTCATACCATGGCACAGGTGTCCAAGATAGCCGCAGTCATAAAAACAAGTAAATAAGCGTGAGTTATGGTTCAAGGGAGACCTTTTGGAGCTGCGTTCTGCAGCATGACACATCTCAAATGTCTCTGAAGTGTCAAAAGTTTGTTGTCGATAAAATGTAATACCGAGATATTTTATTATTAACCTACTGTATTAGTGAAATAGTTTCTCTATGCTGACAAATCTTTGATCTTGATTGACAATTTGCTAGATCCACAAATCAGTACTAGCCGATTGATCATGCTTGTACAGAAAATTCCCAAATCCATCGAGTATTTGTCTGCTATCTTGTTTAGGTGATGTTGTTATATAATGCATTATATAACATTTTGCTATAAACAAGTAAAAAATCAGCAGTTAAAGATGCATGGAACATTATATCTAAGCAAGTCGGTAGCTTGGCGAGTGTTATGTCCTTGCAGTTGTTAGTTGAGACGCTGGACTTTGGCTTGTTAACTAACAGACACTGTTTAATTAGATTTGTGCATGTAGGAATTAAGGAGCGAGTAAACAAGTACATGATTTTGATGTAATTAGTAGTAGTAGTAATTCCCTTTATTGCTATTGCAATTCACCATGTCACTAGTCACAAGTACCAGCGAAAAGCAGGCCATCAACCCGACCATACATAAACACACATCACGTTAAGGGGTAGACAGGTCAGGAAGACAGGGGATCAAAAAATTAATGTAGTCAATTCAGTCAGTGTAACAAGTCTAAATGAATCAAGACACTCTAGATGTGGGGCTGCAACATCAATAAGAGGCAATTCACACATCTGTGGGAGTTGTGGTGTTATTATGATTAGTAATAGTAGTAGTAGTTGTATTATTATTACTAGAAGTAGTAGTAGTAGCAGTAGTAGTAAATAGTCATAGTAAAAGTATGGTAATAGTCCCACTGATGAATGTCTTGAATTTAAGCTGTAGATCCAAAAAGGGAAGACAAGCACTATGAACGCACAGCATTATCCAATTGATTTGGGTAAACAAAGTAAAACTGCAGAACATTTGCAGAAGCACAACAAAGAACAATGTGGGGGAAAAAAAATCCTATAATTAGAACTGCGCTGACAGCATGTTAGAGACGAAGCACCATGTCACAAAAGATTAATTACACCTCTTGCCTAAAAGCACTGGGCATCTTTCAAAAGGATTTCAGTTGTACATAACAAAGCACAGCAGTCAAACAGCCAATCATTCAGTCACATTAATCTCTGTGGGTTTTGTCACATCTCCAAACAGATCATATTATTGGGCCATGGCATCACTTTGAAATTGCACAGATCAATTGTTTGTACAGATCATTACATCTCATTGGATCAAACATCATTAATACCGGTGTGGAAAAGCTTTACATGTTGTTACACTTATTTATAACCATCCCCCTTAAATTTGGCTCAATGAGAGGTTTCACCCCCAGGGCTGTTCCTGCTTATGGTTCTGTTTGTACTTTTCAGGTGTAAGTATTTAAGGAAGTGTCTGTAATTACCTTAAACCTCGACAGGGGGAAATCTGTTTTTAACCTCGAACAACAGATTCAGCGGATTTTTAGAGTTACATTTTCTTCTGTTTCCCATGAACAACAGCAAAATCAGGGGATGGCAATCAATTCGATTCATCAATACTATTCCATGCGTGCTGCATGTATTTATCATAGATTTACTTATGACTGCATCTTTTCAATTCTTTTATTTTCTGTGCGTCACCAGACTGCTTTTCATAAGTAGGATTCAAAAGAGAATAGAACTAATTGCACAAAATAAATACTTGATTTCATTGTGTTTAGCTGCTACATGGGATGTTTGATAATAACGTTTGCCGTAGCACTGAGCTAAGATTTCATTTTTATGGTGCACTCTAGAATCTAAAAAGATATGCAAACAAAGATCTCAAAATACGTTGTTTGCCAATTCTGAGAGGCAGAATCAAAGATATTTTTGCCCTGCTAATAGTAGCAAGATTGCTTGTAAAATGCTATTATTTATCGCTCAGTTACATTGAATACTTGAACAAAATCTAATGCCTGGCTACTAAATCTGCATCTGCCTGCTCTGAATTACTGGGGCTGCATTACTGATCCATCCGTCCATCTATCCTCCAACTGTTCGTGCTGGTCTGGGTTGCAGGGGACCCAGGCACCACAGATCGTAATACTGTGAATCCCTCTGGACGGGATGCTTGTATACCACAGGGCACACACACACACTCACATACACACTCACATGCTATGATCAGTATAGAGATGCCACTTAGCCTAACTGCATGTGTTTGGACAGCAGAAGGGAACTTGGGCACCCAAAGGAAAGACTAGATTTGCAAGGTGACGGTGCTACCCGTTGATTGGTCTTTATTTTTCACACTGGAATTATGGGTACAACAAAATGTTGTAGTTTTTTTCAGTATCATGTGATGATGATTGTTAAATTATGTAACGCATAACGCCTCTTCTATAAACTTAATTGCACAGTCAGTAATTGGTAATAGCAGCTTATCAGCAATGACTGCAACCAGACACCTCCTGTAGATATTGATCAGCGTTGTAAAGTCCTCCATGCTACTACAACTTAGCAACATCTGTTGGCTTCACAATGATGACCTGTCCAAATGAAGTCCTGCTATTAGATTTCAGTGGGGTTCACGTTTGGAGTAAGCCAATTGAAACACCAAATTTTGGTTGATCCACCTTCCTGATGTAGGCTTGCCAGAGTTATTGTCCTCTCCCTCAAGCCAGCTGTGTTTCAGTTCCTGCTTGCAGACAGATGTACTAACGCTGTCCTGTGGAATTCTTTGGAGCAGAGAACAATTCACAGATCTCTCAACAATGACATAACTTTGGACTCATATTTTCTCCCAGACTGCTTATGGAAACTGATGCAAATCAAAGACGGTTCATATTCATTTTTACAGTATTTAATAATCCGGTCATTAAGCTTAATTTTTTTTTTTTTTTCTTTTATGTCCTTTTAAATTTTTTTTAATTTACAGATTGAATTTACTAAATAAAAAAAACAGTTATAACACTCTGTGAAAAGCATATTTGCTTACTTTATGGGACTTACCTGCTTTTCTAATGCACAACAACTTCTTAGATGTATTTGGCATGAAAAAGAAACATCATATTGTAATATTGTAAAACATTACTTTGGAAATATTATTACACATTCTTAACCACCATTATGTATTTATATATGTAAATAAATGCAATGTAGATTACAAAAATAAATACAATGTGCTTCACATATTAATTTGAATGCAGCACAAATACTGCAAAATGACTTCAAAACAGTCTTCAAAAACATTTTTTTTTAGGTGAGAATAGCATGTGAATGCTGCACACACAGCATGGAGTACTTAAGTACAAGCAAGAATATTTTATGGTGGGAAAAAACTATTTGATATCATTTTAACTTCCTCACACAAAGAGTTGTGGAACTAGGAGTTTTAATTTGTGGCTTATTTTTCTTGAATTTATTTGGTGTAGTAACACCCTGAAATTTCCTTTGGGATCAATAAAGTTACTGCATCCATCTATCTATCTATCTATCTATCTATCTATCTATCTATCTATCTATCTATCTGTCATCTGTCATGAACTGTGTAGGCCTAAGCAGAAACTTTATCATGCTATATGACATGATGCCTGATTTCTATATGTGAAGAACGGATAGATTGACCTTGCTTTGTATGTGTTTCACTTGGTCAACCTGATCTTCCAGAGGGAGTAATTATTAATGACCTACTGCATTTCCACCTCGATGGTTAATCCCGATTTTTTTCTGTTCCTTTCTTTCATGCTAGAATTAAATAGAATAATGTGTCCCCAGTTTGAGAGGCAGTTGACTGCTTGTGGAGAACCCATCCATACATTTCCCATGCCAACACCCCAACGGAAGGGTTCATGCACACAGAGATTCACTACCACTGTGCAGAGCTAAGGTCTTTCTTGGCCTAGCATCCTGGAAGCAGCCAGGTCCCCACAGAAGGGGGCCAATGGCCTGTGGAGAAATCATGCAAAAGGGGTCGTTCCACTGTAAAGGAAATAAAACTTAACATAGTAACAGACTACATTTCAAAACTCAAGCCTGCGAGTGCAATACCCTTGTAAAATAATATTAAGTCAATAAAATGGCATGTAAACTGCTTTCAGAACAATTTTTTGATGATTTTTATATTTCCCATAAATATTTCTGCTGTCATATCCAATATATCTTGCTGTGAATTGGCGCTGGTATGGTCTCATATAAATTTCACATATAAGGGTTTCTGCAAACAGATCACAGCATTATAAGTATGTTCCTTATGAGTATGTTCCTTAAAAATGGTGTTACGTTCCATTGAATTTTTCTTTTAATCTGCTTGCGGATATTGCAGTTCTCCCGATAGTATCACTCAAAAAAACAAATCATAAACGAAAATATGGAGTTATAAAATGAAACTTGGTTATTGAAGAAAAGGACCCATCCAAAAATGTTAAGGTTGATACAACGTAGCTACTGCATTTGGAGGCTCTAAACTAGGTGACTTTGACATGTTACTATAAAATGTTTTACTGCATTATAAGAACAAACTGTCAATGCAATACTTAAAGTCCATCTGCCAACTGAATTAGTAAGATATGTTCGCAAAAAGAGCATTGCATGAATGCTGGAAAAAAATGTCTGCAAATGAGAAACCTGCTATGTGATACAACGCTAGAATTATGGCTACAAGCTGATACAAATGAATGATGGGAAACAAGTGCAGTGAATAAGGTGCCTCTTCTCATTATGAAAATGGTGGCTTGATAACTTGCAGTTCAATTCGTGCTTTCTTTTGGGGGGGGTGCATTATGAAACAACATTGATGTACTGATAAACTCAGGGATCATTATAAAACCACAACCTCCACAATAGCACACAGCCTGCTTTGAATGATTGACTACGTCTCATCACTAAGCATGCAGACGGGCCCTGGACATCACTATGACCTCTAAACATCCCTGTTGAATTCCATAGCATCATCATGAATGACTGGCAGTTTGTCTTGATATTAGATTGTTAATATTTAATTTATTTGAAAATACATATCAATATTTAATAACCCCCATTATAAAATAATATTCTATCAATTTCGCTCCCAAAAAAATGAATTTACAAGAAACATTTTTCAGAGTGAAAAGTGTTCTGATGAATAACCAAGATCTTTTTATAGTGATATACGATGTATATTTTATATGTGTACATTCAGTTGTGAGCTAATTAAACTGATGACATTACAGGCGTCTGTATCTTTAGTTAAAAATGCGCTGATAGCGGCCTAAAAAAAAACATCGTATAAATTAGCGAAAAGGGAAGAGGAAACTTGAAAAAGGTGCATTCAATTATTTTTTTCCACCCAGACATCACTGTAAAAATCTAAAGATTAAAACCAAAACACTCTTGGGAATTACTACTTATGCTGAAGACAAAAATACGTTTTGGTTTAATCTACTCATATTATGAAAGCAAAATTATATTTTCCTTCTGTTCGACCGTGCATATATCCACAACAAAAAAAGAACTCATTAGTGGAAAAACTTTTCAAACGGAAATTTAATCTAACCATAGATTATGTGTATTTATTGGGAATACCATAGATTATTATTTAAATGGCCGCTATTGAATTTTTGTTTAATATATTGTGGAGACATCACGAGAAAATCATTGAGAACTTGCATTTTTAACAGATAACGCCACATTAAATTGCGTTTAATGAAACAGTCATTTAACCGCATTTAACGACATCGTTGTTGAATTCTTGAATGCACTTACAAAAGGCTGTTGCTTGTATTACAATCCTGTATACTAGCTATATCAAAGTTATGTAAGGGCAAATAAAAGCATAAAGACGTGTTGTTTGTGTTGTTTTACTGTGCAGTATATAATGACACTCCTCTTGTGTTATAGATGCCTCAGCCTGTGCTGTCTTTTTACAACAAAGCCAGTTGCTGAATGTCAGGCTTCATTCTGAGTTGAGAGCGCAACAGGAATCCACGGAAGCGCGAATTGTAAAGTTCTTAACTTTCCGACTGCACCATTTTTCTTTCTTTTGCTATTTCTTTTGCAATATTAAAGGCAATATAGCCTACAATGCATGCTTTATTAGAATATGAGAATATGAGAGAATACATTGTTTAATTGTTAAATTACAAATTGTCCTTCGATGAAACTACATATGATGTGTTTTTTTTTTCTTTTTTTTTTTAACAAACTACATATTACTCGGTTTTTTGTGGTTGCCCTTTACTTATATTAAGAAACCGGTAAAGCATAACTGGCCATCAGACTGTGGAAGTTACACAAGCAACGTCCTAAGAAGAAGTCATGCCAACCTTTTAGTGGAGCACGATTTAAAAATAGAAACGGGAAATAAAAAAAAATATACATTAAAAGCTGTAGCTTAAATTCCGGAATACACAATTATCGTTCGACCCAAACGAAAATTGCCCGTTATCATTTTTTTTATTGCGTAGCCTGTATTTATATGATATATTAATCTTCCATAATGCGGTACTTATTATCGTTCATCAGACTTTCTATAATATAGTGTAGTGTATAATGTTTATAGTATTTGTTGTTTAAAGTAAACTATGGTATTTAGCTGTCCGGTAACTTACTTTCCTGTACACCCCCGTCATTAGTAAATAACAGACAACATCGTCCAGGAGGATATATAATCATATCTCAATTAATAAAAATTATGTAAAAATGAGCTTTAAAATATTTGAGTGCACTTTTTAAATTCTGCGAAATATCTATCTCAGTGCCTCACGCTTTAGTTGCCATTGATTAATCTGAATTAATTCATAACATGACAACTTTTCTAAATTATAAAAAGCGTAATATTAAGGCGAGGCGTGTGTTAGCATCGTTTTGGCGTTGATGGTAATGGTCTCTTACTGTGAGAATAGGCCTATCGCTGGATTTTCTTTTGATGTTGCGCATTCGCCTACCGTCGCGGTACGGAGGGAAAGTCTGCAGCATCCCGCCTTGCTGTGTATAGATCCGTCCTACATTTCTGAGGATGAAATATAAAAATGCTTTTCAACAGACTACAGTTACGTAACACTGGAACGACTAGTCAACCTCCCCGCAGCGGGGTGTAGTGTTTTCTTAAACACGGAGCAAACAAGAAAAAAAAATCAAGTTGCATGTTCATGCATCAGCTGACATGCACTAACATTCTATATATATTTCAAAATAAAAAAAAAAATTGAAAATAGTTGGTAACTTTATTTGATATTCCACGTCAGTGAAAAATGTCGGTCTGTCTTCATTTGGTTGTTGTTTTGTTTGTTAAGACAATTGCTTATTTGGATTTTTGCCTCGGGGTACCTTCCTTTTTCATCCTGCCGACACTGGCGCCGTCCAAACCATAACTTGTCTGGTGTACTTAAAGCTTTTAGTGAGCAATTGCCTGTTGCTTTTCACTTAGCAGTGCCATTATAAGGACCAAGAAAAGCCTTAAATGGCTGTAATATTGTGTGATAGACTGTCATTGGCAGTTAAATCCCATTTACGAGTTAATGACTGATTACTTTAACTAGTGTCATTTAAATTGGTGTAGATTTATACCTTACATGTTTGTTTAGCCAACTTTTTGTTTGCTGTATTAGTTTTAAAACTAGTATATATCGATATGGAATCTAAACACTGAATTGAAATAGGCAATGGTTGTTAATCAGACGACTGTCTTTCTAATGAAAACCCTCAAGTGATGTTTTTACTGTAAATCACTGTGTGGGTTCAACTAATGAGAAAAACGGGTCTGCCCTACTGGTTAATTATTCTAAAACTGGTCTAGAGACTATGTTCCTATACGACTTCAGCCCCCGAGCTATCAACAAACATCTTCAGCAAGCCGTCTAAGATTACTGCTCTTTTTTCCGTATCTCCCTTGATGTGTTTGAGACGATAATTAGCCAATCAAATGAAACTCCGGCAACGTCATCAGCCAAAGTTACCCAGCTGATTGGAAGGCGGCGAGATAACAGGCACTGCGGCGCTTTAAAAGCTGAAACTAAACCAGATGCAAAGAATCTTGCTAACCGCTGTTCCGAGAAGTAGAGGAAACACGGGCGCAGTTCAGGACTGTCAGTTCAATTAGAGTTGTATGGCCCCATACTCCTGTAATATGAATCCTGTTCAGGGGTCTCCATCCCAAGAGCTAAATCTCCAAGAGAAAGGAAATTCTGAGAAGGAAGACATAAAACCAAAAGACAAGTTTTCCAAAGGATGTAAAAGCAAAACCTTTAGCCTTCCTTTTAGTGTGGAATCGCTTATTTCTCACAGAACGACCTGCAGAGCGCAATATTCTTCCTTTGACGCAGATTTGGGTGTATCTAAGCCTGGCGCAGAACCAGCGAAACAAAACCTTCCGAGGACAATATATACAGGGAGTAACATATCTGTGGACGGTTTTGCAAGTTTGTCGGACTGCACCAGAAACGAAAATGAAGAAGTTAACGAAAAGGATCAGAGACCCTGGATCGAGACTTCGTCTTATCCCGCTTCTCCTAGTAAGTTCAGTTTGCCCTGTCATTAGCGTTGAAGTATAGCCTAGATTTTGCTGGGTAGTTTTGCACATTTTTTGAAATATGAAATAATTACAGCGATTGGCATATAAGAATGTAATAGTCGTTTTAATCGTCGCGTTTTATCAGAATTTTGTTTTCGTTGTTGCCATTGTTGTTGTTGATGATTATGATGACGATGATGATGAAGAGGATGATGATGATTAGTTCCTTGTCTTTTTAAGTTTTGGTAAATTTGTTCGAGTAAATACTTCGCTGGTTTTTAATGATGCTAGTAAACTGCAAGCTATAGTAAACAGCAATAACTTTCCTGCTGCCTTTCAATAACGGATTTAAGGGAACTTAAGACTTATTAAGATTGAAAAGGTTGTGTGAATATGTGACAGGAAGAACACAACTTTCACTTACGATATAATTTTCTGACACACTGTACCTCGAGGTAATGTTTTGTTAAGTTTTCATCGATAGTATCAACAGCGTTCCCCTGGGACTGTAAAGGGCAATATTCAGGCCCTCATGTTAACTGATATATAGCAATGATAATACACACATTCATCTTTCAAGTCCTTTATCGAGAAAAGGCATAGTTCCATAGTGTAATATCAGAGCATACAGTGACATTTTTAATATTTGAAATGGATACCCGAATCTTTGTATTAGAGAAAGCAATGACAATGATTTGAATTTGACTTTGCGCAATAACAGGTTTCTTGTTTTTATTAAACAGGACATTCCAGTCCATCTCCGTGCCCCCTCAGGAAACACAAGAACAACAGAAAACCTCGTACGCCTTTTACCACATCACAGTTGCTTTCTTTGGAGAGAAAGTTTCGCCAGAAACAGTACCTTTCCATAGCAGAAAGAGCAGAATTCTCCAATTCACTTAATCTAACGGAGACACAGGTCAAAATCTGGTTCCAGAACAGGAGGGCTAAAGCCAAGAGACTCCAGGAGGCCGAACTGGAAAAGTTTAAACTCGCAACAAAGCCCCTTGTACCAGCGTTTGCCTTTCCCTTCCCTCTTGGTGCTCACGTAGGATCTCCATCAGTTTACGGACCTTCTAATTCATATCCAAGACCTTCCTTGCCCGTTCCCGGACTTTTTGGTGGACCTGTGACTTATGGAATGTATTATCTGTCTTAAACAAGTCAAACCTCATATAAATACGTAAAGTTTGTACAGTCATGTTTATGAGCTCATGTTACGGTGTGCGTAAAACACAGTGTGACTCGTAAAACAGTCAACATCTAAATTCTATTTTTTTTCTAAAGAATGTAGGAACGTTACAAACCATTTATGAGTTCATATGCATAGAGTTTTTATACAGTATATAATTTCAACGAATATAAACGTGTTCTTTAACTTGGAACAAGGAAATTGTCTTTTCGTGTGTAAAATTGCAGGGGGTATTTACATATAACTTTACGGACTGCTCACATTCTTTCTATTTTTGCTTTTTTATTTTTTGGTTAAAGTAATTCCTCTGTAACATAATATATACAGTTTTGGACAAAGTAGTTTTTGATAAAATCTAGGAAAATATAAAATTCTAACATATAGGTTACAGTAATACCTACCTAAGTGAAGACGCGTCTAAGATCACGTTAAACTTTGAACTTTGAATAGCCTATATGAACGCACCTCGTGAATGACATGAACTTAATTCTGACTGAGAATTATAGCTTGTATAATGTTTCGATATCCTTAGACTGAGAACCAAAGCCAATTAGGTATGCATCTGAACGCAGTTTATTCTTTTATTGTATGTTTCACCAGCAAACGAAGGGCATTTGAGTGAATCTACGGTGAAGACAACGGAAAGTTGTAAACTGAATTGCCTTCTAAATACGTTTTCTGCCTAAGCAAAGACTGTAACATAGAGATAAAATTATATTTTTGGAGTCTAAAGAGGCAAATCGTTTGAAGATGTATTTTGCAGGGGAAGTGCTTACATTATTTAATATGTACCATTTTTGAATACTACCGTTTTATGACGAATACAGCCGTAGTCGCACTTGTCATTTTTTAATGCTTGAAAGTCTTTGCAGACACTGCTATGCAGTTAGTGCATTAACGTCTATTTGCTTGTTTTTTAAAATGTACAGTGTTGTACTATTTCGAAATATTTTGATACATATTTACGATTAAGTAGTTTGACTGGCGCTGAAATTCAAGGCAAAGATGACAGCAAGGGAATGAGACGTGTGTAATGCCCCTATGCAAGAGGGCCATCAAGTTCAGAGGGCCGACGAGAACACAGATGACAAATTTAAGTAATTGGCCTAAATTTTACATTTAAAGATTCGTTACTGACTAATTGCACATTCATTTTCCTTGAGGAATCACTAGGCAGCCCTGGGTTTTTGCAAAATGTAATTCACTGTATTACTGTAAACAATAGGCCTGACCTTGGCTGTTGTCTGTTTCAGAATCAAGACTGATTGTTCATATTTATAGAATGTGTTTCATATGTGTTTGTGTATATATGTTAATTTGTACAGATAAACCTTGTGTAAAATAAATAAAGCATTTAAATGTACATAGTGGACATACTACGCAGTCGTTTTTGTTCTTTAAGAATTACAGTGTGTATATAAAAAAGATTTCTCCCATGAAATGGGAATCTGAAATGTCATTTGGAATTAAAACATCACAATGTAGGCCTACTTCAGGGTGATATTTTCTATGCGTTGTACATGTGTTTGTGATACAAAGCATACAGACATTATGGTTCAGAAAATTCACCTTTTCTTACACTGAATGTATCAGCAGTTTATCACAGGCCACCATGGGTGGTTTATCACTGTATGATTGTATTGCTCATAAACATGTACAGAAAAAAAGAGCAGTTTGTACCTTTGAGAGCACAATTACTTGTCACCGGGGCTGTATCCGCAAATGTATCTTTTAAGGTACAGAAATTGACTCTTTGGAACATTTTTGTACCATTGATGGTATATTAATGTTGTTTGTACCTCGAGGAGCAAATCTGTACCAGGCTGTACTTTTTTTCTGACGGTATATTGTAGCCTATATAAATGCATAAGTTATACATTAGACACAATACCCTTTATTTTCTTATATATGTCTGCCCATTTAAAGAAGCTTTAGTGTAGTTGTTCAGTAAACCTTTGAACCACAATATAGGAAATAGCAAGAAGCACTACTGGAATATCAAGCATTAACTTAAGGCATGTCCTAGTGTCAAAAATCGCATGCAAACAAACAGTTAACTTTCTGGTTAAATAAACTGATTGTAAATTTCATTTTTTTACAAATTTAACTCTTGGAAGTAGATACATATGCACATAATTATATTATCAAAAAATGCAAAATTAAAACAAAAAGTAAATGATAACAATCATTAAAATCTTAATTAGTAAGAAAAAGTTCTAATGTTTTGGTTTATTTGTTCTCCCTACAACTTTTCATGGTGAAAATGTTTCCATTTTCAAAGTGGTCTTTATTAAACTTGAGTTTTAAAAGTGTAACAGTACAATATATTTGTATTTGATATTCTACAATGGCCCGCAACCCTGAATAGGAAAAGTGGTTGCAAACAAAGGACGAATGGGTGGACGGATGAATGGATGAACGGATGGACAGACGGACGGATGGATGGATCTGTAATGGTCATTAAGCGTTAGTATTATTATTCACGCCTGGAGTATTTAAGTAAACTTGCTTTTGTATTTTATTCTAAATGAATATAGTTGAGCTCATGATCAACTTCAAGATAGCGTTATGTTAAATTTTTCAATAAAAATTGATTATGGATAATCTATTGCAGTGCAGTTTAAAGTGACACGAGATGTCAGCCAGCAGCATGAAATAAGATGGCTCTAGATGGAATTCTAGCAAACACAGGACCATAAATATTCACTTGTAGCTGCAGTGTGGCTTTTGGCAGGGCCAGATCCTCACGGTTTATGTCCCTCCTTTCTTGGCAACCTCATTCCAGCAACTGGCCAAAATAGCATTTCATTTCTGGCTCACAAGACTAGGGGAGCTGCCACTTCAGAAATCTCTATTACTACTTATACTTCACTCTTGTAAGTCCCTCCTAATGCTTTTTCCCCCATTTTCTTCTTTTAAAATACAGAAAGTCCTTCCCACGGTCTGTCGACTAAATAGGTGGTGGATTACTGCTGCAAGTTTACACAAAGTCCTGACGCTGATATGAATTATTCTACAAACATACATTGTCTGCAGAATTTAGCATTATCTATAGAATTTTAAATTCTTAGTACTGGTTTTTAAATGTATACAAAGATGGGATAACAGCTGAGGTTTTTGAGTGTGTTGTCAAGAATTGTAAACTATCATATTCATATCAAAACTAAATTACTCATTCTACAATCTACTTGAATAACCGTCAAAAACATTGAGGATTTTTGTATTATTATTATTATTATTATTATTATTACTGATCGATAATATACCCATACTTAAGAATAGCTGCAATGAATAACACGTTGTCCTTGTTCTGTAGTGGCGCTTGAAAAAGCAGTTTCCAAATTCAAACAGCAGATGGTAGCATAAGAAAAAGAAATATGCAAACGCACGCACATGTCTGTACACACACATATACACACACACACACACACATACACACAGGTTTGTAATTATATCTTTGTGGGGACTCTCCATTCATTTCTATGGGGAAAACTCTAATCACATCATGATGACCTTAATCCCCACCCAGCCCTAACCTTAATCATAAGTAACCAAACAAAATACGAGACTTTTGTCATTTTTACTTTTTTGATTGCAGTCACAGATCTTTGTGGGAACCTGAAAAATAGTCCCCAGATTGTTAAAAAAAAAAAACAGGCTTTTATTACATCTGGGGGACATTTGGTCCCCACAATGTAGTATAAACCTAATTCTCACATACACATATGCACATAGATTCTCTGAACTGCTTGTGCATTTCTCAAAACACTGTAGCACAATAATTTGAATAACCAGCAAAATGAAGAAATTCATTCAAAACCTTTCATTCAAGTTTCAGAATGTAATTTTCTTGTTAGTGATTCAGTTAATGCCACTAAAATGTGAAATCTCTGTATCTCTGCCTAGAGGAATGCCAGTCAAAATGTTTAGTCATGATGTCAACGTGAAAATATGCGATGGAAGTATTTTAAGAAATAAAATTAATCAATTGTTGCTCAGTTTACTTTACTATCATTTCTCTATATCTCGAAGCTTTGAATAAAAGGTTATATGTTACAGAAAGAATTAACCCAGTGTTTTCAGTAGTTATGTTGGAAAGAAGAAGATCGGTTTTACATCATGGGTTGTTCAGTCGCTCCTACTGGTCTAGTCGCATTGTTGTCCGACATCACATTCAATATTCTCCCTTGCAATAGATT
>JAODKF010000047.1:7367866-7378647 GCA_026779585.1 Mormyrus proboscirostris
TTGTTGTTGACAAACCTTTTGCCCTAAATTGTTGTCTCATTAGTGAATTTATGGTGGAAGAGCATGAGCTTCAGAAGGAGAAGATTCAGGAGGACTATAACGATAAGTACTGGGACCAGCGCTACACAATCGTCCAGCACAGAATCCCATCCTTCCTCCAGAAGATGGCCGACAAAATATTAAGCACTGGTTAGTGCTTGTTTGTGTGTGTGTGTGTGTGTGTGTGTGTGTGTGTGTGTGTGGTCGTGTGTGTATTTACACAACTATGGAAAAAGTTAAGAGACCACAACGCATTTTTTTGTTTCACTGATCTCTCATTTTACAGGTGTACATATGTGGATAATACCCATTTTTTTGCAAACTGCAACCTGGTTCTTCCCTCAGCCAGCAGATCCAGGAATAAACCATGCAGATTAAAATGCAGATGTTTTAAAATATAGAGTGGTCTCTTCATTTTTTCCAGTTTGTGTGTGTAATCATTCCATAATATTCTGTTTTAATTGAGAAATTCCCAAGAAAGTTTTAGCGCCATCATTTTTGATTTTGATGAAATTTGGCCTGTGAATTACACACAACAGGTACCAAGAAAAAAAATGTTTTCTTATTAGCTGTATCTTTACTGTTGAGGTTTTAATAGTTTTATTGTAAACTTTTCTCAGCTCTGGAAGGTTTGTGTAATTTGTATGCCAAATTTTGTCAAAATCAGAAATGATAATGGAAAAGGCCATTTGTTGAATTTAGAGATGAATAATCTACCTTTTCAGTTTGTCATGGTTGTTGTTCTGTCGATAATATTACATTATTAACAATGTTGGCAATAAATAATGGAAACTTTATCTTTTTCTGTTATTCTATAATGTGTGGTAAAGGGAAGTATCTGAATGTGGTGAGGGAGTGTGGTCGAGATGTGACGTGCCCAGATGCCAAAGAGGTCCTGTACACTCTGAAGGAAAGAGCCTACGTTGAGCAGATTGAAAAGGCCTATAATTATGCCAGCAAGGTCCTCCTCAACTTCCTGATGGAAGAGAAGGAGCTCGTGACAAGGCTCAGGTAATGTGAGAGAGGTTGACTGCATTACCGAGGCCTTTGAGTAAATAGTCTTGTTTTAATTCTTTTTTGTGCTTATCCTATACTGCTTTAATCTTTCCCTTGAGTATGTTCTATTCACTTCAGTCATTTCCTGTCTCACTGTGTGTTTACTAAAATTATTCAAGTTAATTTACCCTTGAAGATCTTACGTATCGGCTGTCGTCCTGGGATTTGAATTGGCACAGGAAATGACGTCAGGTCTACATTAACGCTGACCCTCCTTTTGAGCTGCAGTTCTGCCTGCCTCTCTAGGTCGATTAAGCACTACTTCCTAATGGACAAGGGAGACTTTTTTGTTCATTTTATGGACCTGACTGAGGAGGAGCTGAAGAAACAAGTGGATGACATCATTCCTCCCAGATTGGAAGCCTTACTGGAGCTGGCTCTGAGGATGAGCACTGCAAACACCGACCCATTTAAAGATGACCTAAAGGTGCTCCATTTCTTTGTGCTTGGTCAGTTATTTTCCCCCAGGATTGACAAACAATTTATTGAAATGCTCCTTAATAATACAAAAGCTAGGTATGCCTTTGGTACTCTTAGTGGCAATTAATAAGGAGATGGAGTTCCAGGACTGTCCACATGGGTGCGCCAGCTAGCTTGTGGTGTGGCATTTCTGGAATGAACATTTTCTTTTTCACCAGCAAAAGTTGTCTTTCCCATCATAAGAAAAGTTAACTGATTTAGGCACACAGGAAATGATGAAGCATGTCGACATTGTCAAGGCTATTGTCAAACATAAGAGAAAACATATGACCATTTTTTGAATTGTATTGGTGATATATTTGAATTGTAATTCAGATATATCACCAAATGTAAAAAACCCTTTTCAGTTTTAATTTATCGAAATAGGTGTCCTTACAGTGTGCGAGTTTATCTGATTTTTGTACCATAGTTGTTTGTGTCTTTTACAGATCGACTTGATGCCCCATGACGTCATCACACAACTCTTGCGGGTCCTGGCCATCGAGACCAAGCAGGAGAAGGCAATTATCAACGCCGACCCAACGGATGTCGCTCTTAGTGGCCTGGAGGCCTTTTCGTTCGACTACATCGTCAAATGGCCACTGTCACTCATTATCAACAGGTGCGTAGAGTGTGGAACTTGGTGGATCTCTGGAACCGATCTATGGGTTCACAATCCATGTCCAGATCATTTTCAAGGCATTTTCAGTCTTTCTGTTATGCGTAGTGTTGAAACAATATATATGCAAAAATAATGTTTAAAGATAACAAGTCCATCAGGAACTGCATTTTTCAGCACTGGTTATTGAAGACCCCAGTACCACAAAGCTGCCATTTATTTTCATAATTACAGGAAAGCCCTGACCAGGTATCAGATGTTGTTCCGGCACATGTTTTACTGTAAGCACGTGGAAAGGCTGTTGTGCAACGTGTGGATTAGCAACAAAGCAGCTAACCAGTATTCTCTTCACTCAGCCAAGTGGTGAGTCTAAACACAATGTAGTATCATTTAGAAAGTATAAACGGTGATTAATGCATGCACTTTATTCGTTGGATAACTATTAAGTGCTGTAGCTATATACTTAAACAATTGTTGCATTGTATGTCAGATAAATTCGTGTTTAGAAAACCCTGCGTGCAATACGTTGAAATTTAGGTATCACTGCAGTAATTATCACCAGATTGTCCAATAACAGTGGTGTGTTGTGAGATTATCCTATATCAGTCTTTTTTTGTTTCTTTCCCCCTATGCATAGGTTCGCTACGGCCTTCGCACTAAGACAGCGGATGCTGAACTTTGTCCAGAACATTCAGTATTACATGATGTTTGAAGTCATGGAACCAACGTGGCATATTATGGAAAACAACCTGAAATCTGTAAACACAAGCTTGATGTTTTACTCATTTTATTGCAGTCTACTTCATTCACATCTACACTGGCTGTACAGGCGGCCGTGGCATAGAAAAATCAACAGGAAGATTGATTTAGACGCTCTTTTGGAAGTTGTAACTACACAATGTGAATTTCTCCTGCATGATGTCCCCAATTAGAACAGTCACACATAGTATCTTCCTTCCCGTAGGCGTCAAACATCGATGATGTCCTGTGCCACCATACCAGCTTTCTGGATAACTGCCTCAAGGACTGTATGCTGACCAATCCTGAGCTCCTCAGGATCTTCTCAAAGCTAATGTCTGTGTGCGTCATGTTCACAAACTGCATGCAGGTGCGTAGACGTCAGGGAACAGCATCAGCTGCTGCGCCCATTTTGCTTTTAATGCATTAACATTTTGCCGTTTCTCATAATGCCCTGGAAGTTCTGCAATTAGGACAGAAGTGTTGGTTGCCAGTAGTTTGCCGAGTGAATGAGTTTCACGTCGTTTTTTTGCTTTGTTGACGCAGCGGTTCACTCAGAGCATGAGGGTGGACAGCGAAATGAAACGGCTCACTCTTGAGCATGGCACGATGGGCGGCCCCCCCACAAAGAATGAACGCACTGAAGAGGCGGAGAAGAAAAGACTCACCTCAAAGGTGACTCGCCATTTAGAAATTTTTCCTTGAATGACAGCAGAATGACAGATTTCCTGAATAATTTTTTTCCCCCTCTTTCAGTTCTTGGCAGAGCACGTCGATGCTCTACAGTCTGACTCTGGTTTTGAAGCAACAATCAGCAAGTTTGACTCTAACTTCAGTAGCTTATTGCTGGATCTGCTGGATAAACTGAGCATATACAGCACTAATGACTGTGAGCACAGTATGATCAACATAATCTACAGGTACACATTCACTCCTTAACCCCTAGTTCTGCTTAAAAAAAGAAAAAATGTCAATGCTGGTCATTAATTAAATGTCTTGATCTCACAGGCTGGATTTTAATGGATTCTACACAGAACGCTTAGAGCGAATGGCCATCGAAAGAAGTCAGAAGGCAGCTGCTTAGCTTAGTATGCAACCTCCATGAAGTGTGCTGATTGAGTGTTTTGAAGATATTTATGTGTCCTACCAAAACATGTACTTTATAGTTAACTTCGTAACTCAAGCTTAGCTATTGAGCATGCCTTGTGATTAAAAGAGCCTTTTATCCATATTGAGATATGGATCATACATGTTTGTTTCAGATTAAGAAATTAAACATTGTGCTATAAGAATTTATTGCTCTACTCTGACGTAAATAAGCAGCCCAGACTATCAATACCAATGTGAACCTGGATGCTTGAATAATCGCTGTATTAATTGTTATTAAAGTGTAAAACTGTTTAATTATAACCGACCACTTGCACTATATATTTATACAAAAGTTTCGTGGGATTTCCAAAGTGGACCTTGGCTTTACGGGTGTCCTGCTTTGTACTGACTTTGAATTCTGGAGCTATGAATGTTTAACAAAGTCATTAGTCGCATCCCACCTTGTAAGCAAAAATCACCTCGGGTATATAGTAACTGGGAGGGGCAGGGATGTATATATCCCAATATTTAATTTACATTCATTT
The DNA here is from genome assembly GCA_026779585.1 of Mormyrus proboscirostris. Taxonomy (NCBI): domain Eukaryota; kingdom Metazoa; phylum Chordata; class Actinopteri; order Osteoglossiformes; family Mormyridae; genus Mormyrus; species Mormyrus proboscirostris. Next base: position 7,372,412 of record JAODKF010000047.1, read on the forward strand.
TGTATCCCCCCTCAAAAAAGACGTTTGTTTTATTTAAATTACTAAGTTCCACCCGCCCGCCCGCCCGAAATTAAACTCTCTCATGCGCCGTTGGGTGACCCCAACAGACACGATAGTTCACAGAAATGTATCTGAGTAGTTGAAGCTGACTTGAGGGGAAGAAAATGACTGTACCCAGAGCGACTTCCTGAAGTGAGTCACGGGCTGTAACTTCCCGGACGGTCAGATCGCCGTTCCTGTGTTAATCATGAAGAAAGTGCGAGCAGCGGTACTGCTGGCAAGACGGCGCTGGGAGCCGCTACCTGCTGTGACCATGCGTGTCTGCTCCTTCGACATTACGCTCTTTTTAGCGATTATATCTATAGGTAAGCAAATCAGTACGTAGTGTATTGGACGTGCCCCGGATTTTTGCAAGGGAATGCAATATTCATGAATGTATTTAAATGTGTACCTACTTTGAGATATATTAAACTGAATGGATATATCCACGGTAGTGTTCTATGTTAATGGCTTAAGATATTTTCAGGTTCATTCGCCACAAGTGAACGCACGCTTTCTCATGTGAAGGACTACACTGTTGTCAGACCGCAGAAACTCGCCATTCGTGCCAAACGAACCTTGTTCTCGGAAAAGGTGCGTAGTTATAATTTAGGTACTGTGAGGCTGGACTACCTTATTCTACCTCAACATTACGCATCTTTAAAGTGTGGATTTTTGTAACTTCTTTCCGGTTTATTATTATTATTATTATCATCATTATTATTATTACTTAGCCACCGTTGACCACGACTAGGTAAAATTCTAAGCCCAAGAGCCGTGTTCACACAAATGTTTTTATGATGGGAAAATTAGTATTGGGGCGTTTCCTGTTGCGGTGGTTCTATCCCTAGAGGGTCTTTTGATGGACCACGATATGTTTGTGTTTGTTTATTTCTTTTTTTCGTACTCATATTGACCCATTGGACATATTTTATTACTTTCAAAAATATGTTACGTATATCTATATTTTGCTTATATACCGGTTTAACTACTTAACGACTTAGGTTAGTGCTTTTTTGCCTCAGTAGTAGACGAGTTAAACTAAATGGACAACAATCTGGAGCGATTTCTTCTTATGCAGGATTATCCAGAGAAGCTGCGATATGCATTGTCTTTTGATGGAGAAGACTATATAGTCAACTTGGAAAAAAACCGGTAAGATTTTGTATTTAAATAATATATATCTATCTGTGTTACAGAAAATTTTGGTTTTATGTATTTCGATTTTTAATCAACACGTACATTTATTTTAAGTATGTCATAATTTGAAGGTATGGTGTTGGTTGTTAATGTCTTTTTTTTACAGTAACCTTAACTTGAATTAATCAAATAATTATCAACCATTTTAAACTTTTAGGTTTCTGTTAGGAAAGGATTATACAGAAACATACTATTTGGAAAATGGAACTGAAGTCTCAGTGTTACCAAATAATGAGGTATGGATGTTAGGTCATTATGCGATAAACAATCCACCCATTCTTCAGCTAGTAGTATATATTCTGTTTGATATCTGTATTAAATTAGCTTCATCTAAATAATTAGTGTTTTTTTGCTCTTCATGTAAGTAATCTGCCACACTACTAAGAGATCGTCTGCTTGTTGTAGGACCACTGTTATTATCATGGGGCCGTTCAAGATATTAAAGATTCTGCAGTTAGTGTGGCCTTGTGCTCTGGAATGAGGTGTGTATTTTGATTATCTGTTATATATTGTTGTATGGCAGTAGCCCCAAGTGAGATTAAAAATTGGAAGTACACATGGGACCTAAAATTGCTAAATATTTGCTTTTTATGCAGTTTTCAAATGGAACCAGTTCTTCATTATAAAAGCCTTTATAAATGCTCACAAACTGTGAAAACCTTGATAAAGATATGATTAACATATTATTTGTTTAAATATATTAAATATTAAATGGTGCTTCTGACACTCCTTACCATTTGGTAGCTTAATAAAATGCTTAAATTCTTAAATGTTTTTTTTTTTTTTTTTTTACAATTTCGTAGCTTAATAGTATGAAACAAGGGGTTAAAATGGTCGCTTAATTTTTATTTTAGAGCGTTAAAATCTTTTTATTATATTTCATAGGAACAATGAGAAAAAATGTGACATTGATGGATTTAATAAGGAATTCTATATTTCCACTTTTATGTTATCAATATGGATTGTTTCTTTGTTTTCTTTAGCAAGATCCAGTCATGTACTGTTTAGCTAATAGCAGATTCCATCATTTCTTTTTCACAACAGTCAGCTGATGTCCCTGAATCCGGCCTCTGTGTGCCGCTGATACAGGAGTTAAAAGTGTGGCATCCTACCATAAGTCTCTTGTCCTTGCACTGCAGGGGTTTCGTGAGGGCTAAGCAGACTGTATACTTCATCGAACCTTTGGACAACTTCACAGAGGGCGACCATGCCATTTACAAAGAGGAGCATCTGAGAAGAAAGAGATCCTCATGTGGTCACTACAACAATACTTACTATGACCATGGACCCAGAGTCTCTGGGGTGTTTAATCCCAGTGTTTGGGTACTGTCATCAACTTCTCTGACGTACAGATCAGTGCCGGTCAAAGACCCTGTGGCGTCCTAGTCAGTGAAACTGAGTTTGGACGCCAGCAGTGACTAAGGGTGGTGATAGACAGGGCAGCTTTTTGAGCAATGTTGCTAAGCAGTCACCCACCAGGTGAGACAAAGGGCAACTCATCTGGATCTGGATCATCACAGAAAGTTGCCCACTGCCAGTCACAGCTTTTCAAACAGAAATCCGTTGCCTAATATTAATTGGAAACAGCCCAAGTAACATTGCTCAAAAGTCGGCACCTTAGCAACCATCATTACTCTAGTGTCGAAAGAAAAACATATTTTGAAATATTTTCTGTGAATACTCTACATGTGCTTTACATATTTAAAAAAAAATCTTTCTTTTTAGAAAAGCAATTCACTTTTCAATGGAGAACGATTCGTCGAGATGTTTTTGGTGGCTGACAATGCAGAGGTTTGTACTTTTTTTTTGTTTTGAGAAATGTGATATCTGTCAAAGTATTTTTTTTGTCTTTATAGATGTTTGTTGTTTTTTGTTTCAGTTTAGAAAATGTGATGGGAAGATGGAAAACGTAAAAGCAAGAATGCTGGAGGTAGTAAATCATGTTGACAAGGTAACATTCAGACTTAGAATTTGTCGTCTGTGTTTGAATGTGTGTTTTTAATTCAGTTAATGCCGTTTTAATTGGTGTAAACATTGTGTAATACGGCTCTAACTGTCGTTTCAGCTGTACCGCCCTGTAAATATCCGTGTAGTCTTAGTAGGTCTGGAGGTTTGGTCTCACAGGGACAAGATCCATGTCAGCACTAATCCTGACACAACCTTGACAAATTTTCTCCAGTGGAGACAGAACAGTCTTATGAATAAGAGAAAACATGACAATGCACAGCTTGTCACGTGAGTTGCCTATTTATATGATATATATGCTCCAAGCATTAAAGAAAAATAAGGTTTTATTTATTTTTAGTTTTTTACATTAGTTGTATTTAAAAATACCTGTTCTGACATCTTTTCTTGAACCAATTTAATGCAAATAAAAATTCTTTAAGATAGAGAAAATTACACATTAAATACATTAATCTGAAGGATGAAAATGTTGAATGTCACCATGTCTGCTACCTAATGGGAGGTGAGTTTTACTAGATCAGTTGCACGCTTGGATATTCTTTCGAAATTTGGCTGATTCCTCCTCCTCTTTTCACAGTGGTATTGATTTTGATGGAGATACTGTGGGTTTGGCAAACAAATTTGCAATATGTAGATCCGGCTCTGGGGCAGTGAATCAGGTATTTGGCTTTATATATATATAAAAATATATACATGCGGTGGGTTGGCGCCCCATCCTGGGTTGTTCCCAGGTGCTCGTAGCCTCCATTGGATGGATGGAATGTTTGAAATGCATGAAGAACTAAAATCCCACCAAATGTCATAAAAATGGTTCTCCATTAAAACAGACACAAGACTAAACTCATGTATCCAGAAGTTGTTGATTTTCGATTTACACTATAATGTGGGTTTTTTAAAAAATTCAAATAATAGTATGTAAAAGAGCTGCCTAATGATTCTGTTTTTTTCCCCTCAAGGATCATCATATAAATTCTATTGGTGTAGCCTCAACGGTCGCGCATGAGATGGGTCACAACTTGGGGTTGTCACATGACACTTCTAATTGTTACTGCAGCACGTCATCAGGCAAGAAAAACTGCATTATGGCAGATCGTGTTGGGTAAGATGTCTGCTTCCCACAACAACAGTGGATGACCAATAAAATTAAAATATACACACACACACAAATGCTTCTCACTTTAAGATGGTTTGACTTTTATTTTATGATGGTGTGATAGCAAAGAACATTCAGTAGTCAACATAAAACTCTTGGCTAGTGAAATGCTGTACGATACGTTCTACTGCGATCAAGCGATGGCAGAATCCACGCAGCCACGCTCCTTGTCTGTGTTGTGAACCTCATACGGTGTTTAACGACATATTGTACGGTGTCTTTTGCTGTGTTTAAACAAATCAACTTGTATTGACTTATTTACTTGTCAATTGCTACTATTTAGTTCGTTGCAGTAATTATTCATTTACTTATTCAGCCTTCAATGCTTAATTATTTTACTTTTTAAATCGCGTGATTGTAGGTTTCCTTTAATTGGCTTCTTGCATTACAATTTTTAGATCCGTCTTCCCAGAGACATTCAGCAGCTGCAGTAAGACTCAGCTGAGTGAGTTTCTGCAGCAGTATGACACTCAATGCCTGCTAAATAACCCGGGTTCTGTGATTTGTGGCAATGGTTACCTAGAACCAGGAGAGGAATGCGACTGCGGCACCCCGGAGGTGAGACTGCCCTGTTCTGAGACTTCGAATCAGCTTAAGACGTAACGTGTTTCACTGCCACTGATTTCTGCACCCTGGACATTGCAGGATTGCAGCAATGCCTGCTGTAACGCCAGCACATGCCGACTGACTCAAGGATCCCAGTGTGCATCTGGAGGGTGCTGTGAGAGTTGCCAGGTGCCCCTCTTTGTTTCCTTTTTTCAGGTTTTGCAAAAATGTATTTAGAGCATTGCATTTGCCTGTGAATTAAATAGCGTGGCAGGCTTTAACTACAGGAAACACAATATCTTCCTTCCTTTTTAACAGCTCAAGCATTCCGGAAGCCTGTGCAGAAAATCTGCAAATGACTGCGACTTGGAGGAATATTGCACGGGCACATCTGCAGAATGTCCAAAGAATGTATTTAAGATGAATGGGCTTCCTTGCAACTTCAACCAAGGGTACTGCTACAATGGTGAATGCCCAACCCTCCTTCAGCACTGCAGAAGACTGTGGGGTTCAGGTACCTACAGATGTGACTTGCTTTCGTTTTGCATGTAGGGCATTTTGTGACTCAGCAGGTTTATATACAGCGCCTCTGGTCAGGTGGCCAGCTGGACATCCTGTTTGTGCACCTGGGCCAATAAGGGAGGGGCTCGCATATCACTGTAACCAGTCACAGTCATATGACATCACCACATTTGTCATTGTCACTATTATTGTTATTATTATTATTATTATTGTCACCATTATTATCATGAAATAAACGCACCCTTAGCTGGCTCCTGACAGCATGTTCCTAAGTAACAAAAGGGATGCAAAATAAAATGGGCGCTTTAACCAGCAAGGTGCACACACTTGTAATCAGAAAACACTGCATGTGGTGATGTCATCTAATGATTGGTTAAAGAAGAAAAATGCTTGTTGACCTAGGGACACGTTGAACTCAGCAAACTCAGGACACGCATGACCCAGTTCAAATCAGGAAGTGAACGGGGTGTCACCGTTGAGCCCTTGAGCAAGACTCCTTACCGCTCTTAACTGATGGTGCAGTCATTAGCACTGTTGCGTCACACCTCTAGGGCCAGGGGCTGAGTTCCTTATGTGGAGGTTTTTCTCCAGGTTCTCCAGTTTCCCCTCACAGTCCAAAAACATGCTAAAGTTAATTGAAGTTACCAAATTGTCTGTAGCTATAAATAGTGTGTGAGTGAATGGTGTGTGTGTGTGTGTCTGTGCCCTGTGGTGTGTCAGTACCCCATCCTGTGTTGTTCCCTGCTCTGTGATGTGTCAGTACCCCATCCTGTGTTGTTCCCTGCTCTGTGATGTGTCAGTACCCCATCCT
>JAODKF010000047.1:7379812-7411810 GCA_026779585.1 Mormyrus proboscirostris
TGTTGTTCCCTGCTCTGTGATGTGTCAGTACCCCATCCTATGTTGTTCCCTGCTCTGTGATGTGTCAGTACCCCATCCTATGTTGTTCCCTGCCCTGTGATGTGTTTACATGACATTGTTTTAATAACATTGTTGTATTCCTTCAGATGCACAAGTTGGCAATGATCTGTGCTTTGAAGAAAATACAGCTGGTTTATATTATGCATATTGTCAAAACACTAAAGATCGCTACCTCGGCTGTGCGAAAGAGTAAGTGTGCATGTGTACTAATGTAACCCAAATAAATATACCTTACAGTGTGAGTTTGTCTTCATTTAAGTAGTTTAAGTGCTTTTCAATTGCAGATTAAGTTTGTGATCTGGATTATCTAATGTTTTTCTGTTCAGAATAGTGAAGTTTAAAGAGTTGCTTCAATGTGGATACTTACACTAACCACTGTTTTTCCAGGGATGTGAAGTGTGGCACAATCTTTTGCACTAGCAGAAATAATCCTATAACTCAGAAAAGGCTAAACTTGGATTTGAATGGGATACTTTGCCATGTCGCTTTACCAGAAACTGAATCAAGTGATATTGGTATGGTACCCACAGGTACAAAATGTGGAGACAAGAAGGTACGGAGGTGTTTTTTTTGTTGACATTTATTGTAGGATGTTATTGACCATGCCAGGTAGCTTTCGTTTCATGCGTTGAACGGTATAGTAAAAAGTTTTTCTGTTCATAATCTGTCTATAGGTATGTTATAATAATGCGTGTCAAGACATTAAAGTGTACGGAGACGACTGTGCAGCAAAATGCAATGGCCATGGGGTGAGCTTTGCACTAAATGAAGTTCTCCTTCATAACGACCTGATTTGTCTGTTTTGTTTGTTTGTTTTTCTGAGGTTATACTTACTGCATTGTCTGTCTGTTAGGTGTGTAATCATGAAGGACAGTGTCACTGTGATCCCGGCTGGGCTCCGCCCTACTGTGATGTCAAGTTTTCTGAGCTCACTCAAGGTCAGCCGTTACAATGCAGGGTTCATTGCGTTTGCTACTGGTAACTGAGGCATCACAATTTACTATCTTTTGGCTATATATGTAATAGAAGGATTTGACACTTTTACCTTAAAACAAACAGTTATTAGATCAATTAAAAGTAGTCTAAAAGGCTAATAGTAAGTCCGGTTACATGGGTTGGCGTATGACCTGTCTGCTGCTGTCTTTCGCAGGGAGCGCCTTGGCTATCGGGGTGTCTGTAACTCTGGGAATTCTTATACCTCTTATGCTGGTTATTGGAGGATTTTTGTGGTACAAAAAGACAAATAAAGTGAAATTCCCCTCTAAAAAGTAAGCAACTTTTCACAAAGTTTCTTTTATGGGTCAGTTACTTGATTGGGTAGATCATAAAATTGTTGTATTCGGTAATTTGTGTTTGTATTCTTTTTCATGTCTTAAATTTAAAGTTCAAAACTGTCAGTTGAATTTCTTTTTTCCCCCCATAAATGTTTTGCAGCAAAGTGCCCAGCGCCTCGAGTCTGACAAACCCACTATTTCACAAAGGCCTTGTGAATGGCAGTTCTAGGGACAGGATTCACCAAATCAGTCAGCCAATCTTTGTGGAATCCTCAGTCACCCAAGCCTGCACTCCATTGGTTGTCACTGTTTCTTCTAGCCACTCCCCCCCCAAGGTAAAACGATTCGTGTTACTGCAATTCTGGCATAATATATGACTGTGGAATGTTTATTATCAGTACGGTTTTTATGTACCCAGACTCTTATAGCAACATAACATTTAAAGATAATCACAACTTTATTGATCCCCGTGGGGAAATTCCTTAATTTCCTATATCACAGTCTGTATTGGATTCACATTTATTATCACCTTACCTGTGTTAATAGGGTCTGTACTTAGTACATTTTCTTGTACAACTAATGAAAAACTCATTAACAAAGACTTCTAGCCAGTCTGCGGTGCTAATTTACTTATGGCTGGAATGATAACAAACTAAACAATAAAAGAAAACCCGCTACATCCATGGAAATTTCTGGTTTACCTGGTTTTGAATCCCCGCCAGATGTTTTGTGGTGGCAGGAAACAGATATGCTTCTTGGCATAGACTTGTCCACATGTCACATATCTTGTTTTCCTGTCATATGACTTTTCACTCAGTAATTTCAGCACCTTCTACACAGATGGTGGCTGATAGCCTGAGGAACATTTTTATTGAGTGACTCTCTCTTGACAGTTAATAGGCAAACCATGCACCACAACATCAACAATCTTGTCTGTCATGTCTTCAGCTCATTGTAGGTTAGTCTCGCAGAATAAGATGCCAGCTATTGTTGTCCATGACACTGACGATTCTAGCTTTGCTGTCAGGAACAGAAGGGTGCTGTTTTCCTGTGATCCATTATGTTGGTTGTACTGCCTAAAAAGAGAAGTTGCTTTTTCCAGATGCCCAGAATTGTCAAAATACTTTCACACTTGAGTAGATTTTGTAGTCAGTACGCAATAAATGTCCTGCCAGCATTCACAATGCAGGGTTGCCTATTCAGTCATACCAGGGCTGAAGTTGCAGTAAATAACAGCTTTGACTTTTCGAAAATAACAATTACTTACCAGATTCCCATTTTTATTGATAATTATCGATAAATTGATAAGTGGTCCCAGCAATTAATTTACTACCACTATAAGTCAAGTAGACATTGTCAGTTACTCTATACCTGTTGATCTTCCAACTACATATCACACAAAGGGTTGTGGGGCATTTGCTTTATAGTAACATTAATTTTCAGCCGATTATTTACTCCAGTTTCATTTTTCAGCCAATAAACCATAACATCTCCACCCCATCTCCAGCTTCCCCAAACAATGCGACATATCCACAAGTAAATACATAAATACCTGTAGATTATATTACTATATTAAAAATGTATCAATTTTGGATATTTATTCCTAACTATTCCTTACTGATGATACTAAGAAAATAACACTATGAAGATGATAATATAAACAGATATTTTGTTTCACGTCATAAATTAAATCTCTTCATTTTAGCCACAGGTTAAGCCTCCACCCCCAGAAAGGCCATTACCACCACTGAATGTAAATCCGGTGAGTCATTTTAATTCCTAGATTTAATTTCAGGTATGTAAAATGGCAAGTAACATTTGTGATTGTATATTTACAGGTCAGAAAGCCACCAGTGCCCCCAGTAAAACCTGCAGGATCCGCAACTCCACAGAACCACCATCAAGTAAGTGCTAATTTGATAGCTTAATCTGAAACAATCTGAAATTAGACAAGATACATAGGTAAGTAACACTTTACTTGAGGGGGCAGAAGTAACGCAGTAGTAAATAGTAAAGTGTTGCTTAAATGTGTTCTAGTATATGTTTCTGGTGAAAACTGAGCATAGTAAAAATGATGTTTAACAGGCTGTGCCTGTGGGACAAAAGGCTGCACTGACTCCCAACGCCAAGACAAGATGACCAACAAAAGAAGTTTTGGTTGCAACTCATTCAGAAATCAGGAGAGACCTTTTGACCATGGACGAGTTTCTGTGGGTCACTGGATTTGATGATGATGTAGGAACAGTGTTTCACATTGATGCCTTCAGGAAACGTTTTTAATTTTTTAAAATTTTATTTAATTTTTTCTAAGCAATGAGGAGCAGCAGTTTTACCTTAAGCTGTCTGATGATGTCATCTTTGTTGTTTTTTACGTTTTGCATTTTGAGGGACCTTATGTAAAGAAGTAAATCATTTTTTTGTACCGCACTTTGAAATAAAGGTAACTACTGGAGAGTAAAATGTGGCTTTTTTCCATTTTTTAGATTTAAGCATAATGTTTTTGATCATCTTAATGTTTCGAACAAATGTGAAGCCTTGACTGCAAGTTCATATTGAAAACATCAAATGAACATTGAACCATCCACCTCTTTTAAAAACTTTGAATGCATTTGTGTAAAAACTATGCTTGTTGTTGATGTTGTTATTGATGTTATTTAATGTCTAATTTGGTAAATAGTTTACCGAATTAATTTTCTGGTCAGCAGTGCTGAACACACTTGTTTAGATGGGCAGTTTTTGTATTTTATTTATTTTTGTTTTTTGTTGAATGTTCTAAATATAAGAACTATTATAGGCTGATTTGTTTGTGTGATGGTTGCATGCAATGTATTTTAAAACTTTTTTTTTTTTTTTTTTTGCAGTTTATGCTTATTTAAGATTTAATCCCTTAGTTCAAATGCAACTTCTTGAGACCTGTATATCATTAACGTGTCTTTACATTGCATACATTGTTAAGTAAATGATTCAACTGTAAACTTGTATCTTCCTGGTACTGGATAAGTCAGCCTATGTAGATGGAAAGAATGTATGAAAATAAATCCATTTTTTAAAATTACCTTTGTCTATCCCAGACTATCATGGCAGTATACTTGTAATGGGTTATTAAGTAACCTCAAGCAACAATTATTGTAGTCACAGCATGTTGGCTGCCTACATTAATTGTTCCTATCAGAAAAGAAATGTTGTATTATTAACATTGGACACCGAATTAAATGAAGATATATATATATATATATATATATATATTATCTTGGATTGAAAAAATACCTCGGAAACACTTTCTAAGAATGACATGTTTATAGTAATCTACACATTGACACATCAACAGCCTGGCAGCTGCTCTCTATTATAGTTATTTAATACTTCACAAGTTCCATTGAAACTCATCTATAATGCACTATAAGTACCTTCATAATTCATTATAATGGTAGGTATAAGAATTAAGGATACTTTGTACTGCATAACGAACATATCTATAGTATTTTATAGGAATGTAACGATGAATCGCAAATCGGTTAAAAATCGATGTAAATGTATTACGATTTAAATCGGCTGATGTGGAAAATGAATCGCTACTTCAGGAGTACTTCACGGTACTTTACTTAACAGGAAAACTGATGTAATATTACATTTGATTTCACGACGTCAGTTCGACGTCAGATGTCACTGCATATTCAAATCGACGTGATACATTACTTTTTATGGAAGGACATTTGGGACTTAACGTCTACTTTGACATCCGTGTTAACACGTACATTATTTACATGTTAAGCCGTTCGGACGTCTTAACACGTCTTAAAACTACGTGTTAATGTTCATGCTTCTGATGTTAACTCTGAACCATCAGCTGCGATAACAGCATATGATGGAATAAGTGTCATTTCCAGGTATTTTGTGGTACAGTGACAGCAGCATCAGGAGGCTCGTGGCTGGATTGACCCCTAATTTTCATTGGCGATCATAGAATGCAGTTTTTCCAAACCCATTTCTGTGACACAGCTATAGTTTTTAAATCGTTTTTTTATTATTATTTTATATACTTCATAGAAAGAAGTCGTGTCAGTTCTGAGAGACTCGAGGTGAGTTGAATGCATCTGAATGCTTTGCGCAAACACTGTCGTGTTGATCTGTAAGAGCGATTTCTGTGAACACAGGAAAGGTGTGATAAGAAAATGCTGAGGAAATGTCTTCAGAAGATTTTTGGTTGTGCAATTTGATTTCATCCTAACTACTATTACAGGATTAAGTAATACAGCAAAATTAAGAAACAGGATAGTCTGATATTGTTACGGTTGATGTTTTTCACAAAAAGTACTTCATTTTAAATTGTGTAATTCCATCAGTACAACATGCATTAAGATCATGGCTAAGATCTTTAGGTTTATATTACAGGCTGTGCGTTAAAACAAGAGTTTTATGGTGGTAAAGCTGAATATTACAGTTTTTCTCAAGATCCCTGTCAGCACCATGTTCAGCAATCATTCCATAATCAGCACATGGATGGAACAATTGTGCTACTGTTTGTAAAATGTTTACTGAGGATGTGCATTCATTTTCATCAGTGACAGTGACTATGACACATTGCAAACACAATAGACATTTAACAATATAAAAACAAAATTCTCACACAATCATTCCCATCAGTAAAAAATGTAGCTCATTAGTCTGGCTAACTAAATTTATTCATTATTTTATTGAGCCATTAATTATTGTGATTATTTGCATTGGACAATCAAATTTCTTACTTTTTCCAACATAAGCAGGGTAATCTTTTCAGGCACTCTAGTTGACCATAAGTATTTAAGTTGTGTGCATTGTTACTGAGTGTCCCAGGGTTACTTACTCATTTGTTTAACCCAGAGCTTTGATATACAACTACAGTCATTCTTGAAGAATTGTGTTATATCAATCATTAATCAACCAAAGCATGTGTGCATGAAAGTTAATGAATATTGAAATATATTAAAATACTGAAAGTCATGAAAAAACAGGAACAATCCGTGAGAATAAATGCATAAGAAAAACAAGCAGAGTGTTTTTTTTGTCTGCCAGGATGTAGAGTGTCTTTGCATCACTTAGGAAGTGAGCTGAATCTTTCGTGGCACTGGCTTTGACTACAGGATGTAAACAGCCTTCAGAAGGCTCAGCCCAGAGAAGCTGGTATTTATTATACAAGGCAGGCGATGCAACAGAATGTTGTAGGGTCCCACAGAGATGTGGGGGTGCAGTTGAGCTGTGGGTTCCAGTTCCGGGGTAGGTGCAGGTATGGCCAGGCTGAGGGGGCATCCAAAGATAGGGGTTACAATCCCAGTCAGGGCCCCCTGGTCCGTGCTCGAGTCATCTAACGGAAGAGGAATACACCTTTTGGTGTTAGTGGTAAACCTGACGACCCTTAGATCATCCAGACCCTTTTACATCATCGATGGTGCTCTGTCCAGCACACCCAATGCGCCATCCCATCTTGCTGCAGCACATGTCTGGAAAGGCTTTTGTTCACGCAGCCCGAATGGGAGGACTGCACACTGCCAGTGCCCATTAGGGTTACTGAACACAGTCTTCTCTCAAGCCATTGAGATCAATGGTACCTGCCACTAGTCCTTGGTGAGGTCCACTTTGGAGACGAACCAGGCCGCCCAAACCATTCTATCAGCCTGTCAGCCCTGGGATAGCTGTCAAACAAAGACACATCATTCAGTGTCATTACAGAGCTGGACAGCTGCATCAGGAGATGAATCAAGCTGGTGGGAAAAAAGCATTAGGAAAGTATATATATTCCTTATTTTTTGGATAGTCTATATTTTATGTATTGTATTTAGAGTTGACAAGTACCATATTGTGAAACATTGTAACATATTTGATTACACTGGTCAATAGTACAACTACAAGAATTTTACTATCACCCATAGTTTTTGAGTGATGCAATTTTTAGGGTATAGTTAGGTTTTACTGGGTTTATTATTAGGTTATAATTAGATTATAATTCCTTATTAAGAATGTACGTGTATATAAAAGTTTAATTTAAGAAAAAATATTTTCAACACCATACAAAAGGGACTAAAGGGTAATGTACAGAGTTAACACACTGTAACACGTTTGGACATATTGAGACAGGATCCTGCTCTTTCTCTGAAACTGGCTCTCTGCCACTTGCTGATAAGCTGTTTGGCCCTCAAGAGGGACGGTCAAGTACAGCAGAAGATCATAGCTTTTACCTTTTATTTCAGTGACTTCCACCATGCACATGAGTACAGGTATGTCATTCACATTCCCTGCATAATATGGATGCTATAAGATCCACCTACGGTAACTAAAAGAATATTTTGCTGACTGGCATTATTAACAACCCAGATGTGTGGTATAAGTAACTGGCATTATTAACAATCCAGATGTGGTATAAGTGACTGGCATTATTAACAATCCAGATGTGTGGTATAAGTTAATATACTAAGTGAAACATGCAAGGTGTAGGAAGATGAAACAATCTATAAAACTGAAGAATATTTATTGTAGTTTATGTTGGATTGTGCTTTCTGCAATAGTAACATGCAAAATTAATGTTCATGCTTCTGTAAAATGGCGTGAACTGCAATAGGAATTCAATTTCTAATTTTGCCAAGCTGGCCCACAAAGGCAGTTTTTTCTAAAATGTCATTACTGCAGACCCTAAAAGATCATTCCGTCATGAAATTGTTATTAATATTACCATTAATGCTTATTACAGAGTCAGTAGTTACCTGAAATACCTTTTACTGTCTAATCTCAGTCTGAAAGATGAAGTACTTAATTGATGATAAGGCCCCTTTATAAAGCATGATGTCACCACTAAAGAATTTCAGTGATATATGCATTGCCTTTCATTGCATGCCAGGCGTTTGCTTGAGAATTACTGTGCGTATCTGCAGTAACATGTGACATTACTGAAATGTGCTGAAAGAAAGTTTGAGGAAATTTTCCGATCCTCCACTGAGTCTCATATAAATGATCTTTTTTTAGCATTGCCGCAAGTCTCAATCTGTCCCCTCATAGATAACTCTTATATTGCAATAAAACAAATTTAATCAGTAGCAATGACCAATGACTAGGGCATGTCCCTCTTTCATTTGCTCCATAGAAAGGAGAGCTTTGTTTGTTGATCTCCTACTGTGAATTTCCAGACTGCAACCCTTTCATTTTTCAAACCGCTAAGTAAGAGATGGAAAGGCTACCCCACTCCCAGCCGCTCAGATTTATGGCCCCTTATGGCCGTCTCATAGGCACCTGTCCCCCTGGCGGCTGGGAAAAACAAAGGATACGCTCTGACTCACCACCCTGCCCTCACCCGACGTTCTGCCCTGAGCGCCGCGGATGGGGCCACAGCTGGGCCAAGAATGTGGATGTAAGGAAGGGCTGGACTCCCGCACTGTAGAGCGGGGGCCGAGTCAGCGCTGATTCACAGCCATCGGGTGATTTAAAACAGCCGCGACGCCATGCCGACCCGGGATGGAGGTAGACTCCGTGGATTAGCCAAGCATGACGGATGTTACAGCCATTTAGGACCTACCTGAAGACATTCACTGACATTCTTTGAGCAGAGATCTAAGCTTAGTAAGTCATATCTTTGTGAAACATTTACATTTCCCATCACACCAAAAGTAAACATGACAGAACAATAATTCTCTTGTTACACTTCTGGTCAAAGATTCATTCTGGTGCCTGTTAAGGTACACAAAAACGACTTAATTTTTTGAAGGAAGTTATAAAAATAATGTAATATTGTGTATAGTTGATTTTTGGAATTACATCTCTCTTTTAGTCTCAGATTTCAGAAAACGTTGATAATGTAAGCTAAAGGAGATTTTGCAGTGCTGAATGTCACTGACAACGTCATACTTCGTAAGAGCCAATCAGGAGAGGCCACACTCGGAGGTGTAAATAAACACACACATTTTTTAGGTTCTAGCCGTCTACTCCGGAGGGAAACTAATGTTTGCATCCATCTGTCTCTTTTTCACCAGTATCTGTTCTAGTGCCCACAGTCCATAACATTTTAATTCCCGGATGTTTATGGAATTGAGGGAGTCCATTCACCCTGGAATAATTTATAATGAGAAGAATGTTGAAATTTTAATGGAAGGTCATTTAGAGTAGAAATCCATTAGGCATTAGCATCTTCTGCATACATTGCCAGCTCAAACCAGTCTCAGCGGCTTTGCATGCAACCGTATGCTGCATATTATACAGCACCAGGGTTCAAACAACACATGCAAAAACCTACATGTGAAATATATAAAAATAAACAAATTTAATAATATTTTCTTAAATCCCTAATGTTTTTATCCCCAACCATGGATGATATATGCTCAGTTGTCACACAGCAGTAATACCCACAATTTAATGACTCAGACCATAAACTGAACCCACTCATTGTTAAACAGCGGAAAACCAGCAGCCTCGCTTGGCCTGATACATTAATTATAGCGTGACCTACTTTCTGAAGACTACCCAGATTTTTTTCAGAATTAGGGTCATTCTGCCAAGTATTTCACAAGCACAAAGAATGTACTTCAGTATACTCCTCTCCGAGACAGTAGCAGGGATATCTCATAGAACACATGCTAAAAGTTTTAAGCCCTGTGAAAGCATATCATATTGGACCCCCCAGTCCAGACGAATCCAGTTATTCTCCAAATTTTATAGGGCCCCTGTCATTCAGGGACCCTTGGAATTGTCCTAACTCTACATACCGCTACATATTCCAGACGTGTTTACATACGGTGCATGCAAAGAGCATATTGTGCTTGCAGTTGAGATACAGTGTATCCAGGAAATTAATTGGTAACAGAAAGCAGTAGGTGAACATGATATATAGAATTGAATATGACGTCTGTAGGTGTGTACAGTGGTCATTCTACTGGTGTTCACCCTGGCCTATCTATCCATCCCGGGATTGGGGTCTGCATCACACAGACTGACTGCATAAGTGGCTACGCCACTGGCTTCATTTCTGATGTTTTGATGCTTAATTTCCATTTGTGTATTTTGACATGAGCCCAGGGACCAGTTTCAGAAAGTGAGGTGTCTTGCTTAGTTCAGACCAGGTAATCCATCTAAAGGTAAGCAGCTTGGGCCTGGCCAGTACTTGGATGAGAGACCAATTAAGAAAGTTGGCTTTCTGCTGGGAGAGGTGTTGGTGTGGCCAACAGGTTAGTCTATCCTGTGGTCTGTGACGGGGACACTGTGCTGTAAAAATGGTGCTATCCTTTGGATGAGATGTAAAATCGAGGTCCTGACTCTGTGAGGTCATTAAAGATCCCCAGGTATCTTTCGAAAGAGTAGGGGTGGAACCCGGATGTCCTGGCTAAAATTCTCTTTGCTCCTTCACTACCTTAGGTACTGTGTGGTGAGAGTACTGCCCAAAGATCCCAGTGAACAGCCAGAGGCCACAGTGGCAAGGAAAAACCCCCGAGTAGCAAGAACTCATGGGAGGAACCCGACTCAAAAGCGGAGCCCATCCTCCAAGGGCCAGCCAAGAAATTCCCAAATTGCAAAAGTCCCAGTTTATAAAGTAACAGTATGTATAGTGCAGGTCTAGCTGATGTCCAGATTGGAAGATGAAGAAGCTACTTATGCAACATGGAGGGATGGTCTGGTTCAGCAACCAACAGAGGAGGACGGCAGATGTCAAGCTGGGTGGGCAGGGAGCTCCAAAACAGAGAAATGAAGAGAACCCTCTCAACGCTATGCCGTTCATAAGTCCTATCTTTTATCATAGAACTTAAAAATGAAAACTTAAAAAAATAGCTGAATTTACATCAGGTATTTTGAAGTGCGGATCTCTAGGCACCATCAGGCAGACTATCTCTTGAGAGCGAAGCAAAGGAGGACAGTTATCTGGAACCAATTAGCTGCTAATATACTCTGATGCTAGATCATTCAGTGCCTTTTAGGTAAGCAGTAGTACTTTACAATCGAGACGAGATCTAACCAGAAGCCAGTGGAGTGAGGCCAGTACAGGACTGATTTGCACATGTTTTCTAGTCCTTGTCAGGGCTCGTGTTGCAGCATTATGCACCAACTGGAGTTTATTTAATGATGTTGAGGCACACCCAACCAGCAGGGCGTCGCAGTATTCCAGTCTAGAAGTTATAAAGGCGTGTTGTAACGTTTCTGCATCCTGAAGTGAGAACATTGTTTTAAGTTTTGTAATATTCCTCAGATGTAAGAATGCTGTTTTAACCACATTATTTATTACATTGTCTCGGCCTCGACCCACTTAATATGAGAGGAAACAACACTCAGTCTATGCCTGTGGATCTCATACTCGCCAGCTGAGCAGCCAAGTTAATGCAGCCCCTTCACTCCGTGACCTAGATCTGCCTGTGACTGCAACCCCTTGGTCTGAGTCACAGAGACAGTCATCCCAGTGTCTGTGTCTCCCGCCCTTTATTCCCTCCTGTCTCCACTAATCTGCCCCCCCCCCATGAACAAGGGTCATTTGGCTGCAGAGTGAAAGGTCCCATTGTCATTCAATACTGGATCAACTTTATGTAGGTAAAGTGATAAACCGTCGCGGCTACTTGAGGATCTGATACCAAACCTCAAACCGAGATCTTCTCTTGATGCTTTGTTTTAACGCGCCTCTGTGTTTTTCATGTGGGTATTACGCGATAACGTTACCCCGCTATTCATTACTTTTAGGGCTAAATTTAGGATTTTGCTCTGTCATTGTGCTGTGCTGTTCACTCCTTAGCTTTGCACAGATTTAAAATAAATGCTCTTTGCTGGTTTTTGATTTAGATAATGATCTTTCACCTGCCAAAACCCTAAAAAGGACAGTATTGTCACAGTAAGCATGTCCACTGGGACTCCACATGAAATTTACATGGGTTTCCTGCATCCAAACTGACTAGGGTTGAGTACAGGCAAATTATTGGGCTGTCATTGGTGCCCATTTGGGCTACCAAGAAGAATAGTTTAGCTTTAACTGGGCAAGTCACCTTGGCTGTTTTGTGGGCTGTCTCAAGGGGTTTTTTTTGGTCCCAAATTATGTAGGGAGTTCTATATGAGTGACCACAAGTGAGGTCCTTTTGGGCTATTTCATTGGCTGTATCTAGGTCCCATTTGTGCAAACCATGAACAGATTTCTGCTTTAGATATGCAAGTGGTTCACAATTAATGCAGTGTTTTAGATAGGCAGACCTAAGTGGGGTCTCTCTTGTGTTACATCATTGGCCGTTTATGGGTCTCACTTTGGTTTACCATTAATGCAGTGTTTTAGATGGGCAGACCTAAGTGGGGTCTCTCTTGTGTTACATCATTGGCCGTTTATGGGTCTCACTTTGGTTTACCATTAATGCAGTGTTTTAGATGGGCAGACCTAAGTGGGGTCTCTCTTGTGTTATATCATATTATGTGACGCGTCAGTGCTGACCACTGCACCACCAGTTTTAATCTTTGTTTAATCAATTATAAATGTTCACAAAGTGATTTTATTCCACCAGGAAAAGATGTGGCTCCAGACAACATGCGATTTCTTTCTTGTTCCAGGTTCTCCCCCTTAAAATATTATGACTGGTTTTAAATCTTTCCTTCATCATCTTTTTAAAAAGCTCCTATTATCAGATGGGGCTGGTCACTCCTCCTTGCTTCTGATTCTGTCACGCAATCATTCAAAGAATTCCTGTCTATTTATAGAATGAATCAAAGGAATGAGATATGACCATTTTAGGCCAGTAAAAACGCACAGACTGATTACATTCTGGCTGCATTTAAACATGCATCCACATGTAAACCCAAACAGCTGAGTTAACATTGGTCACATTAACAAAAAATCAATAACAAAGCAAAAGCATAACTGCAAAACTGAAATGACATTTAAAGCCATTAAAATATTGCTCAACTCAAATAAAGTACAAATAAAGTGACTTTTCTGTGAATGTGAGGACTAATTACACAGCATTGCATCTGCAATTGCAGAACTGCAATAATTAAGCTCAATAATGTTTGCATGTGCCAGTCAGAAGCTAATTAATTACTGTTAATTAGAGTCAGGCGCGCATGCTTGAGTAACGAGGTTCACCCAACATGCATAGGTTTCGTATTTAAAGGTCAGCTTTAGAAAGCCCCAGGATTTGCTCTCTTACGTTCAAGCTTGCAAAAGCAATTCAAGAAGATATTTTTTTATTTAAGAAGGTACTTTTTTTTTTGGGTTTGTTTGTCTTTACAAGGTCCATTTGTTAGCCGTTGTGAAACAGCTGTTTGTTAGACTAGTTGCATAGGATATATTTTTAATCATATTGCATTTATTTAACTCCTCATCCTGATGACCTGTTGGTCATGAAGCATTACAATAAGGCGATTTCTTTCTTTTCTTGCTATTCTGTTATTTTTAGAGAGTGGTCTGCTTGATGTTGGCCATCTCTTTAGCACCAAAGCAGCACCAAAGCTCTAGGTCTCATGATTTTGCTGTCGCTCTGCCAAAGGCTCCATTTCCTGTTATAAGTCTCATGATTCAGAATGTATCATCTGGCAGTAGGTCCTCCAGGAAGCTCACTGTGTGGAAATTCACCCCACTGAGGGAAGGGATATTACACAAACTTGGGGAAATTGAATTATAGTATCAGCATTTTATTTTCCTTGCAGGACTTGCTCTAACTGCACACAATGCTTCTTTTCAAGTGGTCCTGTACAATATCAGCTGGAGGTTTAAAAGGCGCCTGCGATAATGAGTTTTCATGAGTCATTGTTTATGGATTTCAAACTGAACATTTGTTTTATCTCTTGTGTGAGCTCTTGCTCTCTCCCAGCCCAGCATTCTTGACTTGGGGCTGTTGCGATAAGAGCAAAGTAGTGACTGTGAAGAGCGCTCTGTAATAAATCACACGGCAGAGCTCTGCTGGCTGAGTAACGGCAGTTTTATTCTTTGGGTGATTTGAGCTGGTGGGGGCATGGATAGCTGCACCAGAAGCCGAGTTTCAAAGTGTTATCTACCATATGGACGACAGCAGGAGTGATAGTGGTCAACGTGGCAATAGGTCAAGGAGGATGATTGCAATGGCAAACGGCAGATCTTTCCAACTGCTGCAAAAGAGAGATGGACATTAAATGCATTAAGTATAGTAAGTTGTGCATATCTCAACAATGAAGGCAATCGAAAGACAGAAAACAGCACGTAAATATTTGCATTCCTTAAGTCTATCACAAATGAATAGATTGCCTGAAAATGGTTATGACTGCAGGCCTGTAGCTTTCTGCTTCAGCCATGCTGTTTACCATTTCTATGTTAGCAAAGATTACGGTCACTGAGTGGATTCTCTCCCACCTTCACTGTTTATCCTTTCCCAGATTCCTTGGGACTTTTTTTTTTTTTCCTCTCTCTGCATGAACATCACGCTTGCAAAATCGTCCCGGAGATGAGAACAGAAAAGGCATCACGTTTTAAAAGGGCCGTCTGTCCGTGAGACGTCACAGCGTCCGTTTCATCCAATAGCAAAGCGATGTCATTAAGCCTTTGGGTCATTTTTCAGATGCTAGCGTTATGAAGAATTCAGAACAGAGACCACTAAGATGATTGCGAAGGGTGGTTTTGGGGTTGATGTTCAGGATGGACTGGTCTGCATAGATGCTGCGTCAGGCGACTGATTTGAATTAAGTTATGATGTGTGTCGTTCCAGTAAATACTGTATCTTAAAACATATAAGCCCACTTTGACTAATAGGGATTAATCCCGCAAAGGCATACTTGTTGCATATGTGTCACATTAAAAAGAATAAACTACTCCCTGCATGAGTCATTTTTAGTCAGTCCCTGTAAGTCTGTATTTTAAAAATTACTCCTAACTTGAATGCACACCATAGCATTCCCCTCTGAAAACAGTTCCTTCTTTGATGTCTGGTTTTCACCTTCTGTTCAGTACACTGAAGGTTTTACAACAAATAATGATCAAATTATAGTAGTTTAGCGTTCATTATTAAAGCAATGAATGGAAAAAAATTACATTTCCAAGTATATTATCATCTACTGATCCATTATCCAGAAAAGGCTCATGCTCATCTTTCCAGAACCACTAGGCGTGAGGTGAGGGACGCCCCGGGCCAGGCGAGAGGTGAGGTGAGGGACGACCCGGGCCAGGCGTGAGGTGAGGGACGCCCCGGGCCAGGCGTGAGGTGAGGTGAGGGACGCCCCGGGCCAGGCGTGAGGTGAGGGAGGGACGCCCCGGGCCAGGCGTGAGGTGAGGGAGGGACGCCCCGGGCCAGGCGTGAGGTGAGGGACGCCCCAGGCCAGATGCAGTGGCTCTGCTCTCCCCTCTATGGTGCCTTTAATGTGTGATTCTATGCATGTTTTTGTTTGCTAGTGCAAATTTCAGTTTAGTGAAACACATCCGTAGTCATCCAGCAATTTTATGTTCTATTTTCTTATTTTATATTCTATCCATCTTATTTTTTCTGTATTTGTATCCTTGCTGACTTTTTTTTTCTTTGTTGCATTGATAAGTTGGGGAAGATGGTGGTGCAGGAGGTAGTGCTACTGTTCAGTAACCGGAGGGTTGCAGGTTTGAGCCCTGGTTCCTTCTGGCCCCCATCAAAGTGTCCTTGAGCAAGACACTGAACCCCAAATTGCTCCCAGTGAGCAGGTTGGCGCCTTGCATGGCTGCACGGTGTATGAATGTGAGGCATGTATTGTAAAGCACTTTGAGTACTCATAAGAGTAGAAAAGCGTTATATAAATGCAATCCATTTACCATTTTGGTACACCTTCTGTAATAACAATAAAGCCATTCATTCCTTCATTTACGATAGTTTATTTAGATTAAAAATCCTATAGATTAGATAAGATTACATTAACTTTATTAATTCCAAAATGGGAAATTTTGGTGTTATAGCAGCAGTTAAAAATGGGATCAGACATTTCGGACAATATAAAAGCACAAGACGACTAAATAGCAGCCAAATCCTGGGACCTGGATTACACTACACAAAGCCATGAGTGCCAGAATATGTGAACACAGGCCATGAGTACTTTTCTGGGTACTTTTTGTGCACCTTGGCCCAGGAGGAACAATGTTTCATTCCACTGTATACCGTGTATATGGCTGAAAGAACAACCAAACCTACTTGACTTGACCTGACGATGTTAGAAATGGCACTAGCAATAATAATAATGACGGCAACAACAGCAACATTGGTAGTAATGCTGTGTTAAAAGTCCTTCAGGCTGGCCTGCTAGTTTCTGGTACTATCAGGGGGCGCATTAACGCACAGGCTTCCCCGGGCTGAAGCTCAGGGGCCTCGCTAAAAAGGACCCCCTCACCCTGTCTGCAGCCACCCCACTGACATCCACCCGTTGTAACCTGTTCCTTGTTGGTGCACTTCTGGATACCATGCTGATCGTAATCTGCTTCACTCACCTAAAATATTATTAATCTACAGTACTGCTCATTGATCGTTTTAGAGCATATTTCTATTTCCATTTTCCCAAAGCAGAACATGAGGTCTAAGGGAACACCTCCTTCAGGCTTCCATCCGGTTACAGCCTCTGTGCTTCATCATGCCATATAACACACGTGGAATACAGCACTACTCACTGTACCAGTTACTCACTGTACCAGTGTCAGTAGCGATCTGATCGCTGGAATCATAGAAAAAGACGAAACATCCCCAGTCCATGAAACTCACTTTTCAATCAGAGTCTTCAATCTGTTCAATCGGTCATCCCTGATACTCCTAATGTGGCAGATCATCGATAGAACGCAAATCCCCACTGCGGCTTACACCTCAGTTTAACTGCTCCTCTAATAGGTGCTTGTTTAATTAGTGCTTTTTATCCTGTTTAAAAGAACAATTTTAAGATCACATTAAAAAGGAATAAACTAGAAACTCAGAATTCCAGATCTTTTTTTTTTTTTTTTTTTTGCAAATTTATCTAGCCTTAGGCAAGAAATATTACATAATTCTGGATTGTCATGATTTAGCAGATCAAGGAAAAATTCACAATTTTATTTTAGTTAACAGATAAATGTATTAGTGCTGTCATTTTAAAATGACGCATAAATGTGGCTAGCTAAACTAAACCCAAATTCACCACATAAATCTCAAATCCCAATGGCTGTCAACTTTCTTTTTTTTATTAAACATTCTCTTTATTGTTTTTTTAAAAAAAAGAGAGAACAAAATAAAAGCTCCTAAATTCAGATTACCTATATAAAACATTGCAAGAACATTGCACCTTACATTACAAAATTAAATTTAAATAATTTAATATAATGTTGCAGATGTATGACATTACCTTTGTTCTTGATTGACTATGGCTGTCGACGTTCAACCAAAAAACAACACAAAATTCCAAAAAGAAATGTATTCAGTGTTGAGATTAAAAAAAAAGAAAAAAAAATGTACACAGTAGAACCGACTAAATGGTTTATGCTTTTTCATGTGTTTTAAATGTCATTTTATGCTTTTTCATGTGTTTTAAATGTCATTCTTCCATGTGAATTGACTCACAGGTATTTCAGCATGTAAATCCTTTCATTTTGAAGATAAACAGCTCCCTCTATTGACCCAGATAACTCAGCAAAGGCCCTGTGAAAATCAAAAGGGAAACGTTTCTAGAGCGTGAAGTGCAGAAATGTCCCTCAGTGAAATATCTATGTAATTAAACTTGAAAACTCTGTAAACAGTTTTATTTGCTGGAGTAGTTAAGATTATGATTTAAGTGTCAATATCATGGTATGCAAATACAAATAGGCTACATTACCATTACCTTTCCTGGAACAAAAGTTTCTGAATGGAAAACAAATGCTGTGAAACTGAGGCAATATGTACAATATGTATAGCATAGCGTAAATCAGGGGCCTCCAACTCCAGTCCTGGAGAGCTACTATCCAGCAGGATTTCTATCCTACCTGGCTTCTGTGGAGTCACACCTGTTCTCAGGTAAATACCAGGAGCAGGTGTGGTTCATCAGAAGCCAGGTAGGATAGAAAACCTACTGGATAGTAGCTCTCCAGGACCAGAGTTTTAGACCCCTGGTATAAATGTATTCAGTTATCATCCCTTCTTAGACATGCTTTAGTGACGTAACTGCAAACACACATAGGCATGCATATCAATGAAAGCACTGAAAACCAAAATGTACCAAATTATTTCAATAAACTGAACTGACCCATCAGTGACGCTTCGCCGACTCTCAACCTTTTCCATCATTTCACATAGTGTAAGTCAGTTTTTTCCACCCACGTACTTTAACTGAAAACCTATGGGCTTTTCAAACCTTCCTGATCAACGGACAGAGTCCCTTCTGAAGACCTTGCCTGCAGAATGTGATAACTTCCTGGAACTCGCAGCCTTGTCCAGAGACCTATGCTGCTCACTTGGGCCCAGCTCTGCCTGAGTTCTGCCAGAGGGGGCACTGTTGTCAACAAACATGCTTGGAATATCCTGACCAAAGTAGATCTTGCTGCTGGCTGCAATCGCCTGGTATTTCATGAGCTTCAGGTACTCCGGAGTCAGTTTCACCTGAAGGTGCAGGACAGTGATTGGCAGATAGAAAATGAATGCCAAATGTTATAAACATTATGAAACACAACTCCATGCAGCTTTAAGATTCGACCAACCAGTTGAGTCACGGTCATACAGTTATAACGAGTCACGGTCCGAAAGAGTCACGGTCGTACTCAACTGGTTAATTGAAACAGAATCTTGGGCTGGATTTTTACGCTCTGGACCTGAACTATCTACCTCTGGTAATTATTAACTTTATAAATAGTTTAAACTTAAATGAATGTTACAAAAAAACTACTAAACACACTAAGTGATGAGAGCAAACAGAATTACCCTATTAGCCTCGGCAAGCCTTTCTGCAGTGTAATACTCAGCGTCCGCCTTCGCCTTTTCTCTAGCCAGGAAAGCCGAGTCTGTGACAAACACGGTGCTCATTCACACACAGATACATGACAGCATTTACAGGAAGGACGTCTCTGTGCGTCTCTCTGCGTCATCTAAAAGAAAATGAGCAAACCCTCTATTTCTGAGATCTTCTTTTCCGTTTCTTTCTCCATAACTTTCTGCTTAAACTGAATCTCTGCAACTTGGGCAATCTTCTGAGCTTCTATAAGAAAAAAGGTAGAAAGAATAATGCAAAAAGAAACAACATCCACACTCTTCTGCAATATATCTTCTGAAATTGGTTTGATGAGTCAATACTGCCTATTGCTCATATCAGTCCTTACTTCCTCCATACAGCAGGTTTTAGATATATAAGGCAAGCTAATGAAAACACATGTTGTTGCTCTCTATCAGGAAGCTGCTACATTTATGTACCGATAATGGCCTTCTTCCTCTCTGTCTCCGCCTCCTTCTCGACCACCTTTTGGGTCTGGGAAGTGATGAGCAGGCGGGTCTTCTCAGCCTCCCTGGAAGGGGGGGGGGGGGTCGTCATTTCTCAACACATGCCCATGCATGCAAACAAATCTAGAAGACCCCCACCCTGAGTACAAAAGAATGAAACTGCGCTGAGTCATGATGCCAGTTTTGAATATGTAAGTGCAAGGGCATAACTTTGGGTTGAACATCGGGGGGTTGAGGTCCCCACCCATTTAGGGGAGTCTCCACCCATTTAGGGGAGTCCCCAACCATTTATGGGAGTCCCCAACCATTTATGGGAGTCCCCACCCATTTAGGGGAGTCTCCATCCAATTAGGGGAGTCTCCACCCATTGGTCAGTTTAAATTATAGGGGAGGTTACACCCCGACTGTAATTTAAGCCAATATGTAAGTGTATGCATTTCACTGCTTATCTGAGATTCCCTTCCCAGCTGTAATTCCCCCACATATGTGATTCCGCAATACAGTGGGCCACAGGTCAAGATTTCCACGACGCTGCCATTAACACTCATAATACTGACAATACTGGTAATACCGCTGGTTGGACAGTAGGTGGCATAATAAGCTGCACCAAGGTTAATAGTGAAAGACAAATTCTCACTACATTTTTATTTTTAGTGTTATTACAACAGTTCAGAAGATGAGGTTGTATATATAATGCTTGATTTCTGGCAGTTCATAATGCAATGTAACATGCATCACCCATTGACCGTCCGTGCCCCCCCCATGGGGCCCAGTGCGACTGCACTGGCTGTAATGCCTATACTTCCACCAATGAGAACATCACCGAGATCCAAAATCCAGCAAAAAACTGCACAAAAAACAATTCACACAATTCAGACTGTTGGATACCTATCACATCATAGTCAGTCCCAACCCAAAACCAAAAATTGCATGAAATTTACTTTTAAAGTCAATCAATCTTACATTTAAGCATTGATTTAAGACATGCCAAGACTTTTATTAATATATTAATATATGAAAATATATTACACATATATAGCTGTACCCTGTTTGTTTAAAATTCTATTGAATAGCATTTTGTGTTTTTTATAAACATTTCATTAACAATTACTGGCATAATAATATTCACATCAGATAAAAAAATCAAATAATACTATTATACTCACATTAGTTCAAAATTTCTTCTGATGGCCTCAGGGATTTTGGGCTTTGTAACACGGACAGCCTAAAATAAAAATATAATACAATCAAATACAAAGCTGTTACTTGCCCCCCTATGAACTTGACCAGGGTAGCTGGTTAGAGAAGGGATGTATGGATGGATGGATGGATGGATGGATGGATGGATGGAAATTACAACTGAAATAAAACTACCCAAGACTGAAATTCCATAAACAGCACCAATTGCCTTGTGTACATGAGCTTCCTGTATATCCCCTTATTTGTTATTTGAACTTACGCCTCCAGACAGTACCACTGATATAAAATGAAGTCTTACCAAAAGTCCCTTACATAAGACAACTAGTATGACTCATTTCTTTTTGGGGATTTTATATATAATATTTTATCATCTGATGCTTCCATCCAAAGCAGCCTGCAAGTTTTTGGTTTTAATTCATACAGTTTGACACAGTGCAGCATTCAGGATAAGCATCTTGTTTGAAATATCTCATAACATCCTTCCTGAACCTGACTCTGCAGCTTTCCGATCAATACTCCGTGTCCACGGGGATACAGAGACGATCCAGGTTCTCCGCCAGATGGTCCACATGGACTGTCTGCATGTCCGCGAGGACCAGACTGGGAAACACTGACGACCTCGATGCCTGCTGTTTAAGTACCTGAACTGTGAGACCAGGTGCCATGACGTTCAATTCCTTCTGAAGAGCAGTCTTCAGGTACTCATCAATAATGTCTACGAAACAGAAAAACAGGCAACCAATGCAAAATTAATCTTCAAAAATATAGCAAACAGAAATTTATGGCAGACATGTCCATCCACCCATTTTCGGTAACCGCTTGTCTAGTTCTGGGTTGTGGTGAGTCCAGAGACTATGGGTGCAAGGAACCCTTGTCAGGGCACACTCACACACACGCCATTCACACTCACACACACACCATTCACACTCACACACACATACCAGTCACACTCACACGCACACCATTCATACTCACACGCACACACACACGCAATTCACACTCACACACACACACACACACCATTCATACTCACACGCACACCATTCATACTCTCACACGCACACCATTCATACTCACACACGCACACCATTCATACTCACATGCACACCTAAGGACAATTTGGCAGCTCCAGTTCATTTTAGCATCTCTTTGGGCCATGGGGGGAAATCGGCGAAACCCCACAATGACATGGGAAGAACATGCAAACTCCACATACATGGAGCCACGGCAGAGACTTGAACAGGTTCCTGAGGAGAGAAAACTGTGCTCACCACTGCACCAGCGTGCCGCCCCAGTAAACATGTCACTATGTAGATTTGTATTTCACATTGCAAATGGGAGAAAAGATTAATTATAGTACTACTTACCAAATAATTCAATATACACCTCTTGGAGTGTGTGTATGCTGCAGAACTGATTCAGCTCATGGTGGATCTTGTTAAATATTAGAGTCTTGTCATAATCGGCAGTGTAGTTCCTCACAACGCTCACCACTAAATGAACAGAAGGACAGAAGGACTCGAAATGTGTCAGAATGGATGCTGAAGAATCAGGCAGTATCACTGTACTTACCTGCTGAGGGAACCAGCATGTTCACCACTTCAATACGGTCAAAATAGATCATGACACCCCCACTGTTAAAAAACAGGTCATTGAAAAATTGAAAGACAACATACAGATTTGTATAGATGCTCAGCAAGATGGTCAATTCCTGTATATTCATCCAATACTACATCACTTGACACTGTTTATAAGGCAATATATAGTATGTGTTGTAATGGAACTCGTAAATGAATAGCATGACTGTTCTATACATTTAATCAACGACATTCTTTGTAATATACTTTCTTTTTACTTAAGACCTGCCTGGAACTTCACATTCAATGCAAATTTGTAAGCCTCTGTCTTATACGTACCATCGTACTGACTAAAGATCACAGCTGTCCACACATCTTTCAAAAGCTATAGAGCAGCTCCAGTCATTTTTCCAGGAACTACACTAGTTCCCAAAATTGTGAAAACATTTCCAGTTTTTAGAGATTGCATAACTTTATTCAATTGTTGCTCCAATTACTTAATCCTCCAATGTATGACATTTGTAACATTCTTTGATTGTTCATAAACATTACTGCCAATATTGGTGTAGTAACTTTTAAAGCATAATGCCAAAAGAGCAAGGTGTTTCCACCATTTTGGCCACTAGTGTATGATACACACAGAACCGTACTTAGTGTGTGGTACACAGAACCGTACCTAGTGTGTGGTACACAGAACCGTACCTTGTGTGTGGTACACAGAACCGTACCTTGTGTGTGGTACACAGAACCATACTTAGTGTGTGGTACACAGAACCATACCTTGTTCCACAAGGCACATTTTTCACTTCATCAGTCTGGAGGGTTGTCTGGAATATTAAGACAGTTAACTAGAATTATCTGCAGAATGAGTGTCAAAAATGGCACTTATGATTAAATGTGTTGCTGTCTATTTATATCATGGTAACGTGAACATTTCACGAGATGGGAATGTAGCACAATGTTATTCACTAAGCTAGTGAAGATAGGGGTTTGGAATTTAAAGCATACTAAACTGTGATCTACAAAGTATGCATAATAAAGGGAACGATTTCTATATTATTTATAAAGATTATTCCCTGGGGAAGTAGAGAAGGACTAACGGCACACACAAAAAGTCAGAAGTGAGGATGAGAAACTCTTTTGCCCGTACTTAAGCACATTAATTGGTTTTTGTTACGTCAAATATGAGAGAAATGACAGACATCATCTTTATGATTTTGAAATACTTTAAAATGACACTAGTCATGATTAGTCCTTGTGAAATGCAAGTTTAATTTAACACCTGCACAAACTACATTCCATGTTTGGGCAGACCTGGACAGATCTGTAGGAAGTGATGAACGGTAACATTATGTGATACCCTGGGCCATTAGGAGACGTCAGCAAAGCTCCACCTCTGAAACAGTAAATATCATTTTAAAAGTATAAACTTTAAAAAATTCAAAAGTATAATTATAGTGTGAATAAATTAAGCAATATTAATACCATTTTCCACATGACAAGTTTTTTTAAGATATTATGTATTGAATAATACTGCAGTTGCTTACCTGTAATAAACTGCAAGGTGGCCCTCTTCTATCTTATGTATGGAAGAGTGCATAAGAAAGCCTAAGACTCCTGCGAGTGTCACGATTAACGCGCATGCGTAAGTCATCGTCGTTCGTGTCACAGCATCAACCTGGAATACATCGGTAGCACTTTGAGTCGAGACGGAACATTCTACTGCTTTTACACTCTTACATGTCGTGCATTTGAGATCATAAGGTCAGCTGCTCAGTCAAACCCCGTGAAAAATACATCAAAGCCCAGATATCTAATAACGCATTTATAGAGTAGCACGCTTTAAGATGACACATGCGATGTAACATGCGGCATGCTTATAAATTTAGCTCTACCTAGTGATCCGAGCAAGTGGGACTGGCGTGCACCAAAAATAACAGACCATGCTCTTCTAAAATTACCCGAAGGAGTAAAAGGCTTCAACCAACATCGTATCCGTAGAAACAACTCCTGGATGTTAAAACACACTTTACCTGACAAGAACTCGTTTTGTTACTTTGCGGACTAGTTTCTAACACCCAAAAAGGTCACTGCACAGATCATTTTCAGTATCTGTGAGGGGTAAATATGCCGATAACCCATCTGCATTCAACATAAAATCAAGTTGTCCCCAAAAAAAGTGCACGAAGCAGTACCTATGCGAGTTGGTCGCCTGTTTCCATATGAAATTTAAGTACATTACATTAGCATGTGCAAAACCGTCGCTGTAAACAGGAGCAGATATTTTCTGACTGGAAATTCATCGGCTATGTCCGAAAAAATAAAACAGTGCTGCTCAACTCTGGCTTACTAGCAACCGTACAAACATATATAGCACCCAAGTTGTCTTCATTTGCCTAGAGACTCCAAATGCTAAAATGCAACTGTTAAGACCTTCCCACTGGACAGCAGTGCCCATGCCCGCAGCTTCTGGCCGTGGGAGTTTAGCGGTGGTGGGAGGCGATCGGTTAACGGTATTAATTACATTATGCGGAGGTCGTTACATGCACATTTTACAAACACGGCAGTTAATCCTTTACTTTATCACGGTAGTCTTGGGTGTTGGCAGCTTCCTATAAGAACTGCACTGCAACGTCAGAAACAACAAAAAACACGTTCGACTGCGGTTGGAAGTCAGAAGTATTTAACGCAAACCCGTTTATAAATGCCGTATTTTCTTCTTACTACGTCTTCCCCTTGCACATTGTACAATGTCACAAATTTGTATCATATAATATTTGTGTATATATATATATATATATATACACACAAATAAATAAGAGTCCCCATAAGAGAAAACTCAATTGTATGAAGATCTGTGAGTACAACGAAATAACTAGAAAAGGGAAAAGTCTTGTGGATACTTATGGTTAAGGTCAAGGCTGTCATTGTTGGGATTAGGGGTATGGAAAGTCCCCACAAAAGTATAGGCACCTAGTGTGTGCGTTTGCGTGTGTGTTTGCATGCACATGCGCAAGCACACATGTTAATAATGTACTTTTTTACATTACTTTATACACACATTCTTGTGTGCAATACCAGAAGGTTCTGAAATACTTGGAAGTAGCATAATCATGACATTAATATCCTTGATCCTGATCCAGTGGGCGAATTTTGCACAATCGGTGGTTCAGTTATATTTTGCCCGTTTGTCCCCACATACATCTGGCATCCATTTACAAGGCAGGGATGAAAAGCTCTGTACCCTCAGTAAAGACAAACATTACTGTCATACCTTGTTATAATTTATAACTTAAGTTTTTCAGCGCCCTGTCTTAGATAAAGTATCGCCAACAATCAGCATATTTTACTCAAATCAAAATGTTGTGATCTGTGAACAAAAACAGATCTAATGATCCACTTAGCAGTGAAATTATTTACATAAAAGATGTGAATACTGCCGAACATGGAAGTTTATTGTATACCCTGTACATTCATTAGAATTATACAACAATTATTAGAACATACAAGTATATTCCAGACCAGAATACACTAAAATTGAATTCAATATGGTCGTCTTAAATACTAAGAATGTCATACATTGCACTTTGGTGGCATAAAATAAAATTTACTGAGATTAGTTTAAGCAATTACTAATTTCTTCTCTTTCGTTGACTGTAGTTTACAACCAAATACTATTTAACAAGCACATTACTTTACTCAAACTACAGATGAGGCACCTACCCATTTTCCAAATTAATAAGAAAGAATTTAAGAAGACCATAACACTAAGAGGATCAAAAAAATAAAGAAAAACCAAAATGTAATTCAGATTAATCATTTTACATCTAGATTTTCTTTTACTAATGGTGTAAAGGAAGAAAAAAAAAAAGAGAGAGAGAGAATGAGCAAAAGCCCAACTGATACCTCCTCACACCAAAACCAACAATATATCAAAGACAGGGTGAAACCTTAGGGCCCTAAACCCCAAACGCTAATTTTGGTCACAAGAGAGACCTCAGAGGGATATACAAAGGCATTAAAGTGCAGTTTGAATTTAGCAGTAAATGGCCCAAAAAAATAACACAACAACAAGAAAAACAACAACAATGATAATTATAATAATAATAATAATAATAATAATAATAATAATAATAATACACTTATAATAATATCGTCCTTCATTGCGGTTTTGTTTGACCGAATCAAAATACACCAAGTGCTCAGATTACGGCGTGACCGATTACTATTCACTTCAGAGTATTCTGACAAAACGCCACGGAAACAGGAAGGAAAAGAAGGATCTTTTATATAAAACCACTGCAAATCTGGAAAGACATGTTAAAAGAAATAAATACTATCTGAAAATTTTCAGCAAATGTGGTAACCAGTCTTCACAACAAAACCCTTTAGTGTTACCAGATGAGCAGGCAAAGAAACTGTACACCAGTCTACTGAATGTATGCGTGTTCATAAGGGCTGCAGCTGTACAGTCAATGATTCATATTTAACCCAGCTCCAGTCTTGATCCTGCAGAGGGGGGCACAAAAAAAGTAACTGAGAAATGAAAGAAAAAACTAAATCACAAACCAGAACTAAACAACTGAAACGGTCGTCTGAATATAGCGTCCAAATAAATATCCAGTTCCGTCCTCACAAGACAAGTTTTGTCAAATGGTCTATGAATCGAAGCAGAAAGTTCAACTCACCACCATGCTTTTTGATTGTTCTTCACTGGTTTCCTGCATTAAACTGGTTAGCTGGTTCAGGTACTTCTGGTTTTCTGCTAGTAACTGAGGAACTGAATCGCTGGATGAAAGAAGAGTTGTTTTATTTGCACAATGGCCAGCAATCATTATGCAATCATCAATGATCCCATAATACAGCAACTTACATCACGGCTTTGGTAAATACTGTTTTCTTATTGGCCTTGAGATGTCACATGGGTGTTGATTATTTTCAGGTGTTCCCGGCAGATTAATAACAGTTCTATATCACATCATTTAAATGTTTTATGACACATTTTATTATAAAAACCTGTGTGACTTTTCTCATAAATAAGCAGTTTATTCAATTCTCCTTGGATTTCAAAACACAAGTGCCTTTCTGATGGTTGATGGTTTCTATGGTAACCGCCGCTTCCATGAGAAGCCTGACCAGATGTTCTATCCTTACAGGGAGTTTATGAGCACACTGGAACGTCATTAATTGCTTCTGAAAGTTGGAACCCCACACTGGCTTATTTCATTATTGACTGTCTTATTTCATTATTATTTTTTGTTCACTAGCCGTGGTATTAGCGGGATGAAGTACTTTGAGGTATGCAGTTATACGAAAACAATCAACTCCAACTGGGTTAGCGGCCTAGTTATGCGCTAGGCTGCATTTTAGTTATCACAGATTATCTTCGTATACCCACGCACCTCATTGAGGTTCATCCCCTACTTACTTATTCGAGAGCCTGTCATGCATCGGACTTCTCTGCCTTCTAAACATCCAGATCGGTGCGTCCGCTTACCCATCGTTTGGTCCAGGCAAGGATGTTAGTGGGTGTGGAGTACTGCCAGGTAGCCGGCTCCATCCTGAAACTTGGGGTGAGTTTGACACCTCTGGACTGTGAGTTATTGAACTCCGGGTAGAATTCTGGGCCTAAGAGGACATTTAAAAAAAAAAAAAAGAGTTGAGATGAGACAAATGAGTGAGACAAGGCCTCCAAAAGCATGGGAGATGTTCTATCAAATCATTGTGGATTTCAAAGCCTGCGATCACATGACAAACCGTTTGTTTTGTTATCGTCCTCAGTAAGGTTTTCAGCGAAAATAATTAGATGTACTTACACAGGCAATTTTCAGCAGATGCCAAAACTCTCTCTGTCTTTTGATCTGCATCTGCATCACAGTGGTGTCAGCTTCCTTTATGTTGTCCAGCGACTTTTCAATCCTTGGGAACAGGTCGATAATCTTCTTCTTGCTGAGTAAGATTTTGCTGTGTGGGAGATTGCTACATGTTAATTGCAGCCGTTGCGACAATGTGGAAATAAGGTGCCTTTTCTAAAGGCAAACAAACCCTGACAAACTCAATGACTCTGAAACCACAGGCAGCTGTGTGTCTCTGTGACTAAACAATTATAAAAAAATAAACTTTTTCTAGGTGCCCACAGAAGTTAATGACAAACAGCGTTCAGAACAAAGAAGACCACCCCACCAGAGGGTCACTACTGGAGCTAGATGCCAATGTCAAAAATCTTAAAGATCAAATATGTCATTACAGTGATCATTAGCACGGCTGCAAGCACTGCTGTCCACCAAAGTAAATGAAGAAAATGATCATTATCAGTTATAATAACTATTCCGCAATTGGTCTGACAGTAATTCATACCTTAGGTGTGCGTAAAGATCCCTCAAAACCTGGTCTTGGTTTTTGACTGTCTGAAGGATGGTCTTCACCATTTCCTCGCTGTCACTGTAACCATGCTGTGGATCAGGCACTAGGAAGAATCATTAAAAACATGAATACAACTCAGAGATTTTATGTCCGGAGAATAAGCCTGCAATATCAATGTAATGTCAACAGCGACATACTGAAGCTTTGCTAGTTACCACAGACACAACGGGTCCTTTATAAGGTACCAGCCTAGATTTCTGCTGCTCCTCTGTCCTTATGCATGTCTAGGAGATGGTACGGATGGCTATGGTGTGTTGGGAGATCTAAGGGATCATCATGAGGTTTACAAGATGCTACTTACTTCTGCATCTCATCTTCAGCTGCTTGTAGAGGTCTATTGCCTTTTCCTCACTGCAAAGACACAAGTCAGAGCCATCAGACGGCTGAAGAACTTTGCAAAATGAAACAAAACTCAAAAGGCTCTGTGTAGAATCCTGGTGAAGGCCTGCTTGCACGGGTTCACGCACAGCTGCTCCATGACTTCTCCCTGGCGACGTGCATAAGGGCTTCTCTGCAGTTCCACGATTTCCGAATGCAGGGCCATGATTTCCTCTTCCAGGTGGTTAACCTCCGCGACCTTCAAGTGGAACGCAAGGAAACCAGTCAAGGCCTGCATCCGTAGTACCAGTGTACGACAGCTCAAAATTTGCTTGTAAAGCCACCAAAGTGTAAACGCTAATTAATAAACTTTTTATTTTATTATGTTAACAAGAAAAGTCCGTATACTTGAATTTGAAATTGAATTTTTCAATTTGTTTACAAAGTTAGGTCAAATAAAAAACAAATTAAGACAATCCAAAAGGATGTTTGGGTAAAATATATGCAACATGGATAAAGTCAAGCAGAGCAATACAACAAACCGTCAGAATGAAAAGTCTTCTACAGTGGTAAACTATTGTGCAGGATTTTGATATGAAGAGTTTAAGGATGATGATTAATTAGAGAAGCGTTCTATAAGTAACCAGTGTCTCTATAAGTAACCCTATGTACAGACAAAATAACCAAACTATTCAATGGTTTGATAAGGACTGATCAAAAGTGATTTGGTACAATGGTATAGGACATCAAAGCACATCACCAGATTAACAAAATGAGTAACCAAACCTGCAGTTAACATCAGGATAAAAGCAGCCAGTATAGTCCATAACAAATATTATCCAGGCAGACACCTAAAAAACTGCGCTTCAGGCCTTCAAATAGGCTTGGATTTTGTTTTGTTGGTAATCAATGACAGGTAAAAATGATTTTTGTGCTGGTGTTTATCTCTTAAAAACTGCGCGGTAACTAGGGGCAGAGAGGAGCGTCTTGGGTGGAATTCGAAGCGGCCTGTACCTGTGCAAAGGCAGATGCCTTCTCCTCATTCTCCTGCCAGGCCTTCAGCATCTTCTCAGAAGCTTTTAAAGGCACAGCAGCAGCCATTTTATAAGCAAAATCACCTTCAAGTCAGAGCAGATAAAATCTAGAAGATCAATGAAGACTGACCCTAATTTCTGAGGATTAGTCAACATGTGACAGAACTGCCACTTAGAAATAAAACATTATTATTTCAGTCATATGCTCATCATTCCAGAAAACTATACTTATCAGTATCTAAAGTTAAAATTTGAACAGAAGCTTACAGATCTGTGTTGAAGTTAATGTTTGACACTAATCAATTGTTTACACAATGCTGAGAACAGAAGTGCACAATCACTGCTTTGATCATTTTCCAGCGACCACACTGCAATTATACTGAAAGACAGGGGTTACAGAAATAACTAACTCACATATCCCATAATGCATCTGATCGCTGTACTTCTCCAAGTCAAACTGAATGCTGCTCTTGAAGAAATCTAGCTTAGCTTTTAACTGCTGAGAAACCGCAAACATTATGTTCTTCTGTCTGGTGAGGTTGGTGTTGAATCTGAGGAGACTTAGCCTACAGAAACGGAGAAGAGAAGGAAAAAATATTTATATGTATATGTCTGGGAAATAAAGGGTCAGATACAGGGACAAAATAAATATTGCGATACAGGGACACCATAATTACCCCTTAAGCACCATTACCTCATTACTCATGTGTTTTTTGTTTATCTCTACTGGTATCTCAACAGTCCGAAAGGTTACGTACATTGCCGCTCTCTGACCCTGGAACAGCCTGCTATAATCCTCCTTCAATCCACAGACGTAGCTCACAGCCTCCCCCCACACTTTCTTCAGAGTGGTCAGAGGCAGTTGGGTCCTGGGCTCTCGCACTGGAGAAAACACAAACAACACAGCTACCTGAAACAGAGCCACGGGTGCCGATGGAGAGGAGCATGGGCAGCTGTGGACGCCCAGAATAGCAAGAGCACGCCGGGCAGCTGCTTACCTATGAAGTTGACATTCTCGGAAAGTGGCCGGGAGCTCAAGGGACCCGAATATTTTGTCAGGCTCTTATCAAATAAATATACAATGTAGCTGTCCCACCCCCTCTGTGCAAAAACATTAAAAAGTCTAGTTAATGACAAGTTTATCTCGCTAAACCACTATGCTACACACCACCTAAAGAAAGACCAGCATCATTAGATTATAGGACATTTCAGGGCTGCATCACACAGTCATATATATTGGAATGTGAGCAGACAGGAAGGTCCTACCACTCCATCCAGGACACACTGAGCTGCAGGCTTCCTGGGGTCCAGGGAAACCCCCGTCTCCTGTAGGAGCTCTTGGTTGAGATGTTCGATCTTCGTCTCTGCCTCGATGCGCTGCTGGAGGACGTGAAGCCCCTCGTCAGGCCCAAGCTGGAAGGAGTGGATCTGGGCCGAGGTCATGTTCAGTATGTGCACCACCTACATGCGACCACCGGGGGGGGGGAGAGAGAGGGCTGTTTATTTTTTATTATTCTAATAAAATTCACATGTCTGGGGAACTAGAACAGCCGTCGCTCTGACCGACCTTCATGGTGAGTATCTGATCCAGAACAGCGAAGCACATGGGCTGTTTGGTTTCTGTGTGAATTCCTCCACCCCGCTGAACAGGGTCCCACTTGAGCATTAGCTGAAGCAGAGTTTCCAAATGCTCCACCAGAGTCCTTAAATCACAACAATCGCCTTAATTGTTGAAGATCAATGAGACAGAAAAGACTAAAGCTGTGCTGTTTAGTGTTTGAAGGGAAGC
>JAODKF010000047.1:7452760-7469408 GCA_026779585.1 Mormyrus proboscirostris
TCACGGGGGTCTGAGCTCGGGAGAGCGTGAGGTCACGGGGGTCTGAGCTCGGGAGAGCGTGAGGTCACGGGGGTCTGCGCTCGGGAGAGCGTGAGGTCACGGGGGTCTGAGCTCTAGAGCTGCTCGTCTTGCCTCCTAAGCAGCAGCCTGGGTTCAGTATTGTCATTTCGGTTTCTAGACTGCCACTAGCGATTCATTTTGATCCATCTTGGAATAACTTGGGGGTGCAGGCTGCCATGTCGGCTTCTCCAATGCGTCTTCTCCGTGCCTTGGCCCCCGCAGCGGGAAGGGCGACACCCCCGAAGCCAGGGCCCTCGCCAAGCAGATCGCCACGGCGCTGCAGAACCTGCAGTCCAAGACCAACAAGGCCGTGGCCAACAGCAGACCGGCCAAGGCGGCCGTCAACCTGGAGGGGAAGATGGAGCAGGCCCAGCGCTGGATCGACAACCCCACGCTGGAGGACCGCGGAGTGGGTGAGGCTGGCCGGCATGCGCTTTTGGGCCGCCTCATTTCTCTAGCGGGTCCATACCTCAGGCTCGGACTCACCTTCTTAGAACTTTTGTGCATTATGAGCATTTGACGTTGACTTTGATTAGCAGATGCTTTTACCCAAAGTGACGTGCAAAGTGTTTTTCCCCCTGTGATTGCTTACTTCAGGGAACAAAGTGTGTGTGTGTGTGTGTGTGTGTGTGTGTGTGTGTGTGTGTGTGTGTGTGTGTGTGCGCACACACTACCAGTCAGAAGTTTTAGAACACCACAATTTTCCAGTTATTTATTGCAATTCAAGTTGTTCAAGTCCACTGAATAGCTTGAAATGGTAGAAAGGTAAGTGGTGAACTGCCAGAGGCCCAAAACTGTATAATTCTGAAATGTACATTATTTTTCAAAAAGGCCTTTTTCAGGGATCACAAAGCGGGTTAACAATGTAAAGCTGTTCCGCAGCAATGGAGGTTGATCAAGTCTGTCAAGGTGTTACTAACCACAGGTAGCCCAGAAAAGTTGGAGCACTTACAGCCCCGTCTGTGTATGAATGAATATATATACATGCATACACACATATATATACTGTATATATTATAGTCATATAATATATCTTCGCATAACAGGATAAATAACATTAGGACATGCCAACCATGAATGTGAAGTGAGCAGTGTGAGTATAAAAGAAATTGTTGATGTCTGTGCTGTGGTATGTAGCCCTGATTGTAGAAGCAGCAACGACTGGGTGAAAATTCACGGCAATGGAGTGCAACCGTGACGTTGACTGTTGCACCGATGCCCCGACATTTGACATTGAACTATAGCGGCTTCAATGGGAATTCACAGCGTTCACCAAAGTGCCAAAGAGCAGACATTAGCAAACTTTATTTAGTAGGTCCTTTTGTCAAAACTGACATACAAGTCAAACGTATATTGTTATGAATTCTGATCAAAGCAAAAATATCAAATTAAAGCCTCTGAATACTTCCAAGTATTGAGTATTACTGTATTAACAGTTTCCTTTATAGCTTCTGGTTGGCTATTGCGCTGTAGCATGTCTTATCCATTCTGAGAGTATCCTCTGTATGTTCTTCCAGGTCAGACCGCCATCCGCGGACTGGCCGCCGAGGGCCGCAGGCTGGCCAACGTCATGCCTGGCCCGTACCGCCAGGAACTGCTGGGCAAGTGTGAGCGCGTGGATCAGCTGATGGCGCAGCTGGCGGATCTGGCGGCGCGGGGCGAGGGTGATTCCCCACAGGCGTCCATCGTGGCTCAACAGCTCCAGGAAGCCCTAAAGGTCAGCCTGCGGAGGAGAACGGGCTGCTAGCCAAGTGCTCCCCCTGCTGGCTTGGACTGTCATTGCAGCCAGCTGTGCTCCTCTCATATCCCAAACCCCAGCTGCAGGAATCTGGAACAAATCAAAACTACAGGGAGAACAGATATCCCAAAGAAAACACATTACATTGCATAAGCCATGTGCTGGAGGAATATAAGACGGTGTAAAGCCATTTCCACTGCAGACATTATGAGTATCCTCTCTGAAGGCAGATATTGTGAAAATATTTATTTTACATGGTATCAAGAGTACTCCGTGTTAAAAGGGGCAGGGTGTAACTCAGTAGTCGTCATGGATACTTAATGGTCGCCGTGGATTTAGATGCAGCTGATACTTTGAGCTGTGTAACTGTAGTGCTGTGTAAACCCACATGCACTGTGTAAGGTTTAGTGTGACTCGTGCGGCTGTGTTCTGTCTTCGCTATGAATGACGTCTGCATCGCTTGCTTTGCCAGGACCTGAAGGGGAAGATGCAGGAAGCCATGACACAGGAGGTCTCGGACATCTTCAGTGACACCACCACACCCATCAAGCTGCTGGCTGTCGCTGCCACTGCCCCTCCTGATGCCCCCAACAGGGACGAGGTCTGTGTCTGCCGGCCGGTCGGTCTGCCGGCCGGTCGGTCTGCCGGCCGGTCGGTCTGCCTGTAATGGCCTCCTGACTTTGGACCCATTTCCTGTAAAGTTCATGTTTCCCAGCTAGAGCCATTATATGAAAGCATTGTGAAGGCTGCAATAATATTAGACATAGCAAATCTGTTTTACGTAGAAGCTCTTGATGATACCGGTGGTGCGTATTCAGTATGGACTTATTTTAAAGGGTTGTTTTGGTTCTTCTGCAATATTTACTTGGTCAGTGTTTATCAGCCTGGTTCCTCATGCCTACTGTGTGGCTTTATGTCTCCCTGATGCCTCTCTGATGTTCTCAGGTATTCGAGGAACGGGCAGCTAACTTTGAAAGCCACGCTAACAAGCTGGGCGCCACAGCCGAGAAAGCGGCCGCCGTCGGCACGGCCAACAAGAGCACGGTGGAGGGCATCCAGGCGGCGGTCAGGTCGGCCAGGGAGCTGACTCCACAGGTGTGTGCGTGTGTGTGTGTGTGCGTGCGTGCGTGCGTGCGTGCGCGCGCGCGCAAACTGGGTGAATGTGTCCCCAAATAACTGAAAAACAAATATGGAGATTCCACTGCATGGTTTTGTCTTATTTTTAAAAATATCGAAAAGAGCTTTTTATCAGTTCCCCATTGACGATATGAAGGCCCTGTAACAATAAATTTGGGATGGGGGTGAGTTTGCTGGTATGTGGGGGACGAAGCAGCGTGCAGGTCCTGCCCGCTGCCTGTGGTCCTGATCGCTGCCTGGTTACACTGCAGGGTTTGAGCCCAGACCTCAGTCCCCATCATACCAGCCTCTGGAAGGGCTTATAGGAGACTGAGCCCTACATGTTTTCACATTAAACGCCGTTGCTGTTTTCTTGGGCGCAGCCGCTGTAAGACCAGCCACTTCCATTTTGGATGATTTCCGTGGCCTGTTATTTTAGGACTATGTCGAAATTTCTGTTGATTTAACCTGGGGGAAAAAAACTTTTTGTGAATAGAGTGGTTACTGAACTATGCTAGGAATTAACCAAAAAAAAAAAAGCAGTCTTGTTTCTGGATGGGAAATTCCAGCATTCTGAACCTCCGCCTGTGGTAGATGGTACGCTTGCGAATATTGTTGACATGTTCAGCCCATTTTTTAGCTGCTGCCTCTGGCCAATGAGAAGGGTTTTTACCGGCTGTGTCCCCTAAAAGGTGGTGTCAGCTGCTCGTATCCTGCTGAGGAACCCGGGGAACCAAGCTGCTTATGAACATTTTGACACCATGAAAAACCAGTGGATTGATAACATTGAGAAAATGACAGGTACCAAACAGGTTCACCATATTTAGCCCTGTCTGCTTAAGTTTACCTGCTGCATATTAAAAACGGCAAAAATCCCGCTTCACGTCTAACTTGCATGCTTAACATACACAGAGCTACATATTCCTATGGCTTCTGAACAGGTTTTGGTTTTCTGCTCAGAATTCAAAGGACAGACGGCTTCAACAGAGACACGTTCCTAAATTTAAGTCTGAGGTCCTGATCGAACAGCTGATCAGTATGTTAAGTGCACCTTCCCATAGTTACGTATGCAGTGCCTCTTCTGTCCTTTGTAAACTCAGGCACAGCAGTTCAATACCAGCAGCACTACAGAGGTGTAACAGTGGCTCTTGATGGCAGAATCCCTAATAGTTTTTTGCACCTTTGCACGTTGCCATGGCTTGTGATTCAAAACCCACTTTTGTCAGAAAGCTGCTATTTTGAATGGCGAGCTGCAGTGTTAACAGTGACTGGCTTGGATTTAAGTGTGTGGATTCTTAGTGCTGTGATATGCTGTGTGTGTGTT
Source organism: Mormyrus proboscirostris (assembly GCA_026779585.1). Classification (NCBI taxonomy): domain Eukaryota; kingdom Metazoa; phylum Chordata; class Actinopteri; order Osteoglossiformes; family Mormyridae; genus Mormyrus; species Mormyrus proboscirostris. The sequence continues at coordinate 7,456,999 of JAODKF010000047.1, forward strand.
ACTAAAAAGTGATTCATTTAATTAAATTAATGGTGCCACTTTACAATAAGGCTACCCTTATAAATAGATTATGAATAGTTTATAAGCAGGTTATTAATTAGGTTGTTACACTTTGTAAATCATTACTAGACAATTATAAACAAGTTATACCACAGTTTTCCACAGTGTCAAAGAGCAGCCGTATTGTAAAGTGGGTATCAAATTAATTTTCTGAGATGTCCTGAGTCTTGGTCTTCATGCTTTGCCCGTGCTCAGGTTTGGTGGATGAAGCCATCGACACCAAATCCCTTCTGGACGCCTCCGAGGAGGCCATCAAGAAAGACATTGACAGGTGTCGAGGGGCCATGGCCAACGTGCAGCCGCAGATGCTGGTCGCAGGCGCCACAAGCATCGCCCGCCGCGCCAACCGCATCCTGCTGGTGGCCAAACGGGAGGTGGAGAACTCCGAGGACCCCAAGTTCCGAGAGATGGTGAAGGCGGCTTCGGACGAGCTGAGCAAGACCATCTCCCCCATGGTGATGAATGCCAAGGCTGTGGCAGGGAACATCCAGGATCCAGGTACCAAGCTTCACGTCTCCTCCTAGTGAGGAATTTTCCGTCTGCCAAGGGGCCTTCAAGGGGTCTTCTACTGAATTTCCATTATGCAGGTGTTTTTAATCATGTACCTGTGTACAAAAGTGGCACCAAGCAGTGTACAGAAATCTTCATACCGTTTTGTGATGAGCAGGGCTGCAGAAGGGCTTCCTGGACTCGGGCTACAAGATCCTGGGTGCCGTAGCCAAGGTCAAGGAGGCCTTCCAGCCTCCGGAACCAGAATTCCCGCCTCCGCCCCCGAGTCTGGATCAGCTGCATGTAAGTCTGTGGTCAGCATTCAGAATGTGAGAAATTCTCTATGCCCTCGTCTGCCACCTTTCTGGTTATCCTAGCCGGCCAACACCAGATCTCCTGACGCGCCGAGCGCCGCTGTTTTTTTTTTTTTTCATGCCACGATCGGCGTTTTGAACCCCTCTGACAATTCCCCGTGTATTCGCGCAGTTGAACGACGATCTGGCTCCACCCAAACCTCCACTCCCTGAGGGAGAGGTACCTCCGCCACGGCCACCTCCTCCAGAAGAGAAGGACGAGGAGTTCCCCGAGCAGAAGGCGGGCGAGATGGTGAGCGAGCCCATGATGGTGGCGGCCCGGCAGCTGCACGACGAGGCCCGGAAGTGGTCCAGCAAGGTATGAGTATGACTGCCGCTGCATCCCTTTGCACATGCTGGGGTCCAGATACTCCAACTGATGTTCGACATGCAGAGTTACACGTTCAGGTTTGGCGTCTTTTTCGTTTTAGGTTCTGTTTTAGTCAGATGTGAGACATGGATGTTATTTGTATCCTTAAGACATTTTCAGAATTGACTGAATTATTGATCTAAATCTGTATGATCCTGCCCTGAATTATTATTATTATTATTATTATTATTATTATTATGCATATTAAACATCTTGGGGTGCCATGAGGTCAGTACTGCTGCCTCATACTTCTGGGGCCAGGGATGAAGTTCCAGCCATGACTCCGTGTGTGGAGTCTGCATGTTCTCCCCGTGTCGTCGTGCGGTTTCCTCCAGGTGCTCCAGTTCCCCCCAAAGACACGCTGATGTTAAATTCGTTACAAAATTGGTCCTAGGTGTGTGTGTGTGTGTGTGTGTGTGTGTGTGTGTGTGTGTGTGTGTGTGTGTGTGTGTGTGTGTTGAGATGGGTTGGTGCCTCACCCTGGGTTGTTCCCTGCCTTGCACCCATAGCCTCCAGGATAGGCTCCGGACCCCCCCCCCGACCATGAACAGGACAAGCAGTTACAAAAAATGGATGGATGGATTAAAAATCTTACATAAAATACTTGCATGCTGTATACCTAACGATGATTGATTAATGTCTAACCCAGTTCTATTATTTATTTATTTTTTTTTTTCTTCTTCATCTGATTCCAGTCTAAATGTTACCTTGGACAGAAACACGCATGACGTGACCCACAGTGCATTTGCTCTTGGAGTTTGCTAGAGGGCGCCAGAGATTACTTTCCTGTATTTTTCTAGGATAACCGTTAGGGGGCTAGAGTCCTTTTAGCCCAAGAATGGATAAAATAAGTATTTCAGTTATTGTCAAGACTGTGGGCATAGTTGTAAAATTCAAGGGTTTGTTCTGATAGCTGGTGAATTCATACAATTAAAAATTTCGAAAGCATTTTTTCTCTCAAGACACCCCCTGCTATGACAATTTGGGTGGGGGGGGCAGACTGTCACACTGTGCTGCTGCCTCTGTGCATCTCATTTTGTGCAAATCCGCAGAGCTCCGGTCAGTTAGCAGGCGTGTGAAGTTTAGGTGTCTTTTGAAATGCCTGAATGAGACCCAGCACAGCGGTGTGCTGGATCAGGCCGCGTTTTCCCACGTTAAATCACCCCGTTTTGTATGGTACCTGCTAACATTCCAGTTTTTCCTACTCTCTTCGTGGCGTTTCTAAGGCCCCCAGCCTGTGGCGGTTTTTCACCTTCCCCTTGTCATTCTTTGCCCCCCGCCTGCATCATGTATTAAACTATTAAACTGTCCCCACTCTGCCCCCCCTGCCCCTCAACTGTTTGTTTACCGATTGTTCTTATATTTGCTTTACTGTGTATCTGTAGGTCACATTACACTAAATATTTTGACAAAGACACAGGAGCAGTATTAAGAAACGCAACTTCAGAGGATCAGGCTTCCTTAGTCACAAAACAAATATAATTATAATTTTTTTTTTTTATATAAATTTTTCAAGTTGGTTTATTTAATATTTAAGGCACAGGATGCAGAAATAATGCAACTATATCAGTGGTAAAGTTTCTGCCTTTAAAGACGTGTATGGATGGTTACTGTGAAAGTTCTGGTGTATTTCTGGTACATGTCTATTACCTCCCCAGCTTTACAGAGCCCCCTCCCCTGAATCTGATTCCTGCCCATCTTCCCATCCTTGTTCTGTAGACCAGCGTTTTTCAAACCGGTCCTCAGAGACACCCAGATAGTCCATGTTCCTGCTCCTCCTCCCAGGTCTAGGCAGGGAGCTGAGAGGGAGCAAAAACATGGACCGTCTGTGGGGCCCTGAGGACCGGATTGAGAAACGGTGCTGTAGACCTCCTCCTACTCCTCACACTAACTCTCTCCTTGTTTCTCCCTGCTGCCCTCCTCCTCCTCCCACGCAGCCCAGGGCCGCGGACGCGGCTTTCAAACCCGCTGAGGTGAATTTAGATGTAGATGATGAGGACGAAGTGGATTTTGAGTTCGTCCTGCCGTCAGACAATGAAGACGATTATGAACCCGAGCTGCTCTTAGTGCCCAGCAATCAGCCGGTTAACCAGCCCATGCTGGCCGCGGCTCAGTCGTTACATCAAGAAGCACGAAAATGGTCCAGTAAGGTACTCCATGCTTGGCCTCGCGGGCCGTGATCCAGTCTGCATCCAGGCATTCGGAACGTTGATCCAGTGTTGCTGCATCACATCTGGGCCCTTGCTGGCTCCCTCTGGCTATGTTGGAATGACAACTTTATTATTTTTTGGATTGCTCTTCTTGGTCAAACTTGACGCTGGCTTCACAAGTCATTGGCGCCCCCCCCTCCCTTGTATGCGTCCGGTTTACTCCGGCCTGAATGTGGCCGAAGCTCCTTAGTGTCGCCGCTTCTGTGGACTGTGCTCACCCAGCCTGTGAAGTCCTGGATGAGGGCTTCCCTTCCCAGTCACCTATCAAGTCATGTCACGCGCCTATTTTTCCACAATGGCTTTACTAAACAAACCTAATCAACCAAACTGGAGATTTTGCTCTTTTTGAATTGATTAACAAAAAGGAAGACTGTCTGCATGAAAACTAGTAATGTACCAAGAGATTATAAACTTATAGTAATGTGAGCCGTTATTTTTAACTCGATCTGTTTATTTGAAATAAAAAACAAAGACTAACAAAGGGATACTAACTGAAGGTTTGGATTACTTTCCTAAATATGTTTTTTTCCCTCCTTCATTAAATGATGGTAAACACCCTTGTATTTTAGCACTGGTGTCAGATTTGTGACAGACACTCTTCCTTTTCTGCTGTGGATCACTAACACACTGCATGTTGTGACCATTCAAAAACGTGTGCTTGAGCTGTCTTGTCAAGTGTACAGTATCAAAATGACATTGTACAGCCTTGATCGTGGGTCGTCACTTTAGTAAACTACATGTTCAGATTATTTACATTTGAAGTTCAGTGGCATTTTTGAATTATGTGCAGTTTTTGTTGAAAGCTGGAGGGTTTGACAGAAGTGGTTTCCTCCTATTGAGTAGAGGGGATTTTCTCTTGCAGGATCCTATCCATCCAAACATGCAGAAAGAAAGAACCTGAAATGTTTGATTTTATTTATTTTTTTTACCCTAAGTATTCATCTGAAGTAAAAATTTTATTTTTAAAAAAGTCTAATAACATTCTATACTATTGCTCAATGCAAAAACCAGCTGGAAAGATGATGCGTTGATTGTAATCGCGATGGTCTCATTTTGGATCGATTTAACGATTACTATACACACCCCACTGTAGGGTAATGACATCATCGGCGCCGCCAAACGCATGGCCCTCCTGATGGCAGAGATGTCCCGCCTGGTACGAGGCGGCAGCGGGAACAAGCGCGCGCTCATCCAGTGTGCCAAGGACATTGCCAAGGCCTCCGATGAGGTCACCCGCCTAGCGAAGGAGGTGGCCAAGCAGTGTACAGACAAGCGGATCAGAACCAACCTGCTGCAGGTCAGCGTCCCTCTCTTCACAGATCCCGCAGATCAGCACAGATTCAGATTCAGGATACTTTACTGATCCCTGTGGAAATTATGTGGGTACAGTTGCTCCCGGACGGTAAGAAGATAAGTAACAAATTAAATATAATAACAAATAATGCGATACCAAAATTACAAATGGAACTCGATATACAAACAATATTATATATAATATACTATATAAACAATACGCAAACAATATTCTAATATAAATTCAGAAATCTGATTGGTCAGTGGGAGAGGTTGCACGTCGGGGGGGCTTGCTAAGCCTGAGCTGGCTTCACTGTCATCTCAGCCACCCCAGTTAAATGGCAGACTTGCAGGGATTACGTACGAGTTGGACTGCGTCGCCCGCGTGTAAATCTCAGTCCTCCTCTACGCAGGTGTGCGAGCGCATCCCCACCATCAGCACGCAGCTGAAGATCCTGTCCACAGTGAAGGCCACCATGCTGGGCAGGACCAACATCAGCGAGGAGGAGTCGGAGCAGGTGAGGCTGCAGTGGCCGGTTACAGGGCAGTCGTGTGTATTTTCCGTGTTGTGTGGAGCAAATGTCCCTTCAGTGTGGTGAAACCTGTTACTCGTAACCTCGCGGGGATATTTTTCCGGTCTTCACGATATAAACCTCAGTTTTGTAAACATCTGTGAATGCGATCAAAAAAAAAAAAAACTAAGATGGCCAAAAGTCTTGTATTTTCATTGGTTACTTATGGTTATGGTTATGGTTAGGGCTGGGTAGGGGTTAAGGTTGTCTTTGTTGGGAATAGAGGTTATGCCCTTAGAAATTTAATGGAGAGTCCACACAATGACAGGAATGTACTTTGTGTGTGTGTGTGTGTGTGTGTGTGTGTGTGTGTGTGTGTGCGTGTGTGTGTGTGCGTGTGTGTGCGTGTGTGTGTGCGTGTGTGTGTGCGTGTGTGTGTGCGTGTGTGTGTGCACGGCCTCTCAGCTCAGTAATACAATACCCTTAGGGCTCTCTCTGTGTATCAGCGTTTCTGTGTGTTATAAAGTTTTAATAACAATCAGGGATTATGCTTTTGCTTCTGCCCTATTTATTACAATTGTTTACATACATTCAGACACTGTCTTGAGTCCAGCTCCTCTTGACTGTCCTGTGTTTGCAATTTTTTTTAAACTGACCCTAATCCCCCCCCCCCCCTTTGTCACTTGCTGTCTGTATTTTGCACTGTGGTCCTGGGGGAGAGTTACCCTGTGCTGCTCTACACCTCCATTAAGTTGCGAGAGCAGTAAAGCCTCCCTTGACTGGATAATATCTCCTGCTGCTGTCTCCCTCTCTAAAAGGCCACGGAGATGTTGGTCCATAACGCTCAAAACCTGATGCAGTCTGTGAAAGAGACCGTGAGAGAAGCAGAGGCAGCTTCCATCAAGATTCGAACCGACGCAGGATTCACTCTCCGCTGGGTCCGAAAGACCCCCTGGTATCAGTAAGTCTGGAGGAAGGACGCCCTGTACAACTCAGGGCAATGATGTCCTGGAATAGGGAGAGACGTGTCCCAATCTAAACATACCTGAAACAGTCCTACAAACCCTCTCCTGACTAGTTGACCACTCTGTCATTTTAAGTAATTGCTGCAGACCTAGAATTGTAGACAATCCAATTGCAAAAAAGTTTTCTTTTTTTCCTATGAATCTAACTTTTTTTTTTAAAAAAACTGCAAAATTATTTTTCTTGTGTTGAATTTCAGAAGTTGAAGAAAAATCTTGGTTTATATATGTGCATTTTCTATTTTGGTATCAAAGATTTAACATTTTTAAATATCTAACAGATATGTCTAAATCTGCAAAAATATATATAAAAGTTTTTGAAAAAGGACTGTTAACTGTAGTTTTGGCCTTAAGATTTAATATTCCTCACTACTGCTTGTCACCTGTCTGAACATTTACACATTTCACAATATGTTTTCACGCTAAGTTATAGTATAATAACTCTATGAAAACACTGTTGCTCTTCTGATATTTATTTAAAAACGTGAATTATGAGTTGCGTTTCGTCTTCTGTTATAGCAGAAAATAGTTAACCAGCTTCCTGTATGTTACACTGTCATAAAATATACCAAAGGTTTTGTTTGTGTAATTTTGTGTTTCAGCAGTATCTGGAAACACTAAGGGCTACTTTATTAAGGATTGTATTAGCTGAATGTTGTGTTCTTGTTAGTTTGGGTGGAATATTTACCTATCAGAGATTAGAAATTTAACATGAATGAAAATGTTTTATTAGAATTTTGACTGAAGTTATATAAAGAAAGGGTCCTTTTGGCTTTTAACTGTAAGCCATATGAAGATATAATACTTCAGTTGTATTACTATGAGATTTCTAAAGTTACTATGACATTAACGATGCAAATAAAAGGTCTCAGGCTGTTCCGCTGTGTTATTTTTTGTGATGCAAATTCACCTTTAACCTTTCCCCATGTGACTCTATAGCAGGAAGGGGGGAAGTCGTGAAAATAACGTAAAAATGACTTATTAATAAATCAAGTGCTTTAATCTGGCATGGGGGGTAATTGGTGATGTGTCTGAAGTTACGCAGATGACAATGCCTTGCATCAATCAAAACATCACACGGAAGTTAAATGTTATCGCTAGATTAAAGGGAAGATTATCTCTCTAATCTCAATGTATCATTTGATAGTAATGCAGTACATGTAGGCTAACTTAATGTGTAATGGAATGTGCAGCGGTAACATGTTACATTCTGTTACATTGTCAATAAACTTTGAATGATAAATGAACATGAATACTGCAATTTGAATGTAAATAGAATACTACTACATGTTTTTATAGCATATTATAAATCTCTAGGTGCCTTAGGATCTTACAGTTCAGTCTGAAGTTTGGCTCTAGTCAATGTATTAATTAAGATTTAAGTGTTCATTGTCAAGCACGCTTGACTGGTCCCCATTTTGAGTTTATTTGCAAAGTTATCAGTTTGAATTGTACCATGTTGACACTTTTATAATAAAGCATTTTATAACATTTACTATTTGTTGTCATTCGTCTTTATATTGTGGCCATAGAATAATTCTGTAATGAATACGCCATCTGGAAAGGCCATGGTATGTTTGTGTATATTTGTATTTAAATGAACTATATATCTATTTATATAATAACACCATTTCTTATAGCTTAATATATTATGGTACAGTAAATCAGACTCGTCTCCATGGGCACATCCTATACTTTCCGGTGACTATAATTATGTTCCCAAATTAAACCTGGAAATGCTTTTATTTTTATAGTCGTTAAATACATGTATATAGCTGTGTAGTCTTATTCTTGTATGCTTGTTAAATGAAGCTGTCATCCCATTTCTCCAAAATATCAAGATTTATTCTATATAACATATATTAAAATTTAATGCAGCATTTATATCACAGCAGTACGGCAAAACCTCCCCGTTACTATCAATGGATTACTGCGGCCTCATTACAGATCCCCAGGCTATCAAAATCTTCTGAAAGTGGAAATTATAAGCTTAATACTCATTTTGTGCTTGCAGTTATCGCACCGCATGCTTCGATTAACTTCACAGAAGCTTCTGACTTTGGGAATTAATGTGCCTGCGTATCTTTTTTTATTACACCTCTTCAGAAATCCCTACGTAATTCCAACTCATTCATTGCGTCCACATGCATACGCCTGCGCAGCGCTGCGTCCGCGGGGCCGAGCGCAGATGGTGACGTCACCCCGTTGCGCGTGCTTGCCATCAGTTCGGAGATGAAGCTCGTGAACACGCTCTTCTGGATCTTCTCAACATCTCATGCATCTTCCAGAAGTGCTGCAACTGTGCACTGACCATGGCTGCAAACCAGTCTAAACCGAAAAAACCCAAACTGGATAAAAAGACTATCAGGTAAAGTCTCAATCAAATGCGACGAGTGTTACGCCTTATTTTAAAAGCAAAAGCAACGCATGCCCAGATAACATTAATCCCTGTAAATTAGAAAAACAGATAGCAGGCTTTAGTTAGCTAGTTTGCCGTGGTCCAGATATTAAACGGGTTTTAACCAGTTAAGTCAATAGATCTAAAATGTTTATGCTGAACATTTGACCATACACACCCTGTGCACAAAACAGAGAGGTCCGCCGCATAAAACGTTTAATATCTAATACTTGACTTTCTTATTCTTCCTCGATGTAAACTTACCTAGACAAATTCACTACAGTGTTAATAGCAAATTAAGAATGTTATTACATGATTTGGATAGCTATAGCGATCCTAGGGTAGTTATAAGACAGACGTCACAAAACGATCCGCTGTGGGGACCTTACAGAATGCTAATTGACACTGTGGTGTTCTTTAAAAAATTCTTTATGTACCGTTACTAATTTACTTTTAATTCGTAGATAGAACAAACTAACTATATCGTGTCCAGGAATACCAACAGTATACAGGCTACCCAGATTTTATAATAATACTCTAGATTCTTTTAAATGTCTAAGCTAAAGAACTTGTAAGAGGTTGGTCAGTTCACACTTGTTAATGCAAAGTGTCCTATTAGCGACAGTCACAAATGGAGCGCTGTGTATCCTTGCATTCTTATAAAGTATCCAGACTGATTTATGTACAATAATTGTTAATAATGATAAAAAACTTAAGACACGTTTGGAATTTTACTGATTAATAATTAAGAATTAAAAGTGACATTAACATTTCTGAATATCATTTGATGGGGTAAAAGTTACTGTTAACGGAAACACAAGATTTGTTTCTCTGGATTTAAGCATATGTTTATTATTAGCATTGGTTTTGCGTAACGTGAATCTTAACTTGAATGCGGCTCGATTTAACTACGTGCACAAATGGGCACACGTATAAAAACGGGGGTTAGAGTAAACTGTTCGCCATAGGTAAATACAGGGTAAAACATAATTTCCCATCCAGGAATTCAAATCTGTATTCTTCAAGTTAATCTGTTACTGCAGTTATCCTGTGAGCTGCGAAAAGAAGCTGTATTTTACCTCCTATGCCAAGTCAACGTTGAATAACGTTATTGTGATCGATCTGTTAAAGATGTTGGTCCGTTTTGTTTTACTCGTTTCTTCCACTCATTCATTACTACCGGGTTATGCCAAGAATATGCGCAGTAGAATTTTATTTGCCGCACGCTGTACATTGTTTTACGAGACAGGCGTTACCGTTGCTACTTTATTGCACTGTTGACATGTTTATTGAGCTGTGCTTACAATTTAAGAAATTTACAGCTTGTCAGGCGGACAAAAAAGGAAAGGGCAACTGCCACCATTGGAAGTATTTACAACAGTTACTAGCTTTAGAAAACGTAGTGCTGTTTTGTACGTTTTAGTTTGTCATATAATGTAAATGTTTTCCAAGAACGCCAATAACCTCCCATGCCAAAATTCACGGGCGTAATGGTTTTTGAATACACCGCAAAAAGACACGCCGTATACCTGATTGAGCAGATAGAGGCAAGCTGTCAATCTAGGCGCGCCTCCCACTCTTTCTGCATCCAATCAGGTACGAGAACGCGGGGGCTGAGGGTTCCGGTTTTAGTAGAGAATCGACGCGGAACCCACGCTGCTCCAAGATAAGAACCCTAACGTGAAGATAGCAGTACCTCGTTACCGGGCACTGTGCCGATCTCACATTCTACACTAGAGAGCAATGCCCGCCGCAAGGTAACAGCCTGTTCCACGGGTTATTTTATTATACATTTTACAGTAATGCTGGTTATCCGAGGGTGGGGGCGCAGTCGTTGTTTGTAGGAGTATTCTCTTTAAAAATATGCCTTAAGAGCATAATTTTGGAAACCCAAAGTTATATAAATTGCGTTTTATTTTAATAATTTAGCCATTTATCGCGACGCGTTTTTTTTAGTTATGCGACAGTTATTACCCTAACAAATTTCATCATCTGAAGTCACCGTGTTAAATTGTCTGTTCAATTTAAAATAAAGTTACCAGTGCTTCTCAGATCGTGAATTGTTTTATTGGGGTTCTGATGCGGTTCTACTGGGAAATCTGGAATCATCTGTTGACAGTATCATAAGGTATTAAAACGGTATGGGTTATGAAGGAATGGCACTTTTGATTAATTTCAGCGTGGTATTAGCACTAGCAGATGCTTATTGGGTTGCCCAGAATACACATGTAGACTTACACCTGTTTGCTTAGAACCTTCAGCTCAGCACTTTGTCACATGGAAACACTTGCTACTAAAGCAGTGGCTGCTACCCATTAGAACCGACTACGAAAGCTTTACATGTGAATGTTTTGGTATCGTTTGTGTTCCTCAATTGTATTTTCTCTGGACGTTTTTACTTCATTCATTGTGATCCGAACACATGATTCCTCATTGTCATTTTCTCCTCAGCCAGAATGCGTTGTTTGGAATGGGAAACCCATTGCTTGACATCTCTGCTGTAGTCGACAAGGACTTCCTGGACAAGTGAGTTGAATACTTTTGCGTTTTCATGTGGAATTAGGCTTTGGTAGTGAAGGATGCCCAATGGTCTGTTTCTCACTTCCAATGTTTCTATGTATGAATTTACGTTATTCTGTATATGTTAACTTGGTACTAAGTGGTGTTTATATTCTTAAAAAAATCCTATTTTTTGTACCAATCAAAGCAATTTTTGTTTTTAACCAGGGGCCTGTATCACCAAGCAGGATTTTTTGCTCTGCTGGATAATTTGTTAGATTTAAGGTAGTCTGGGCTAAATGTAAGTGAACAAAGATGAAGTCCATTTAATATGGGCTACCTTAAATCCAACAAGTAATCCAGCTAAGTGAGAAATCCTGCTTGGTGATACAGGCCACTGGGAGCTTGATAGTATAAAACAGGACAACGCTGTTTTTGGTAAATGCAAGGTTCTGAAGTTGACTTAAACCAGGGCGCTAGCCTTTCCTCTAATTAACACATGTACTATTAAGTTCAAAAAGTTTGTAACAAAAAATAATGTAGGCCTCGCTTAAGGAATCTCAGTAAAAACATGAGGTCCAAGAAAGGTGCTGACACTTGCCCCATTAGCAAACAAAGTTTTACTAAATTCATTTTAGTTAATAATTCAGCTTTATAACACTGCTCAAAAATACCATGTAAAGATACTCGCTCACATATACTCACTCTTGCCTTCTGCCAGCGTACAGCTTAATGGACAGTGCTATGGGTCATGCTAGCATAGTCGTTACCTTCTTCTGAACCGATGTCCCATCCTGCTTCCTCCATATCAACATCCTTCTTGAAATAATGAGTAATCAATTTTATTTTTCACGTTTGTACCTTTCTAATGTGGGCCCAACTGGGGACGGGCACCGTTATTCTGTGGTCCGGAAAATCCCCGGGCCTCTGTAGAAGCCTTGGAAGCTTCCTTCTTTCACGCTGTCCTTTGGTCGCATGCTTAGCTGAAGTCTGTCGCTTGTGGCTTTGAACCAGTTAGAAGTTAGAAGAGCATTGCATATCTTGCTGTGTGCAGGAGTTAGCCTGACAGCTAATATCACTCGCACACGTTTCAGGCGTGTGTAAGATTAAGGTGCCCACAAGGGTGGGGTAATCATCGGTTGGCCCCTGAAGCCCTGAGGTTTTAAATCCCTTCCTTTTTTTTTTTCTCTTCGTCACCATTGTC
>JAODKF010000047.1:7529697-7542245 GCA_026779585.1 Mormyrus proboscirostris
CACCTCCCCCCCCCATCCCCGTAACTGGAGGGGACGTGTACAATGCAGAGGCAGCCGGGAGACGGGGAGCTGGCAGGCATTCTCTGTCTGCAGGCGATTGGTTACAGTGTTGGTTGCTGATGATATTTAATCCTGCCGTATTTACATGCCAAGTTTCACTTCTGGCAAGCCTTATTAAATAGATTTGTAAATGCATTTCATCTTGATTAGAATTCGTCCTCAAGAGATTAGGCTTTGCTTTTTCGTGATGTGGGGCATGTAAATGATTCTGCCATGTAGGCTGCAAGTATCACACTGGAAAATGCTCCGCTCTCTCTCTCCCTCTCCCTCTCTCTCTCTCTCTCTCCCTCTCTCTCTCGCTCTCTCGCTCTCTCCCTCTCTCTCCCGCCACAGCCTCTCTTTCCGTCACGTTGATCGGTGGTGTACAAAACCAGATTCATCAAATTGTCCTCCTCTCCAGGCCAAGTCTCTTATTCATGCAGAGTCTCTCGTTTAGCTTTATCAGATCCCTCTCGCTACCTTTTTTCCTGGATGCGCCTTTTTTTGAAACCCGCTTTAATCTGATAGCAGTCATAATTGTTAAGCCATCTGATGAAAACAAATCCCTGATTGCACAATTACTCGAGCATTGCCTATTAACTATATCCTTGTTTTTTTTTTTTCTCCTCCTCTAATGAAAACATTTAAATTTGAATAGGCCAGCGAGCTATCTGGCATATTAGCCCACCCACCCCCACGTCGCTAATTTCTCCAGTATCAGACGTTCGCTGTATTTTGGGGGAAGATAGGTGACGGTTTATTCAGCGGAGAGCTGTAGATGTTTATCTGCCTAATTGAACCGTCGTTAGCAGCTTTGAGTGGAGGCGTGACACACGTCACCGAGGCTCCCAGCAGCTCCAGGATGCGAGGCTGCCGCTCTGAGTGGGAATGGACCCCATAAGCACGGAGGGGTGCCTTTGAAATCCTGCACTTCTGGCTTTTTGGACACAGCTGGGGAATGTAGGCTTGCCCTTACCTCCGGGAGACACGTGAAGAACATGTGTGTGAAATAATTGTCTGCGTTTATGAGTCTGTCATCTACTGAGGAATTGCAGTTTTAATTTATTAAAGGATGACAAGTGATGTAATCACTGCCTTTATGTTACCTTGCTATTTATCTTTGTTTGTTTGCTTGTTTGTTTGCCTTCATTTTTGAGTTTGTTGCTGCAGTCTCACCACGCTTTTCCGAGATAGCGTTTCCCTATTTTGAAGAACATCATGACGTGAAATAATCGCCTTAATCCACAGCATCTGACTAATTTTCCAGAGCCAAGAGCAGAACCTGGCAGAGCTCCAGAATGCAGTCTGTGCCACTCTACCTGCTTCCCAACACATTCCTCTTTTCATACCACTCTGACTTTTCAAAACCAATTCCTTTTGAAACTAATAGTTTGTAATACCTGCAGAAGCGGGTGTGTGGCTTTGTGCCTTTTGTATTCTTTCAAGTGAGTAGATAATTGGTTTATGTTTCAGACATGAATAAAAATGAGCCTGAAACGCACGTTTACAAATGAGTGACGCTTCAGATGACTCGCCTACGCCTCAGTCTTACCTCATGTCCAAAGGGTATCGGTTCACACTTGGCCATCAGTTCCACACGTGTACGTCCCCGTGCTCTTGCACCAGTGTCCCCCCACACTGAAAAGATGACTTGCGGTCCAGGTGAATCAGTGCATAAGCGTTAGATCTTCAAACCAAGCTCTAGACTTGGGTCCACAATTTCAGGCTGGACCTGCTTGCACATGACTGTCGGCATTTAAATGCAGTGCGTGCCTGAAAAAAGCTTGAGCAAAATCACAAAATTGCGTTTGTTCCTAAAACACTTAGTATTCTTTTTATGTATTGTAAGACGCCATTAGTAACTTAAATGCGAAAATGTGGAAAAACTTGCAATTTTGAAATACATCATAAAATCTAGGGTGATTTTTAGCGCAGGCAATTGGAAAATTATTGTAATGCATTTTGTATATGAGGGTTATAATGAAAGACTTAGTTATGTTTAGAAATCGCTTGTTGCTATTATGGAAATATCGCTGCTTGGTTTCATTGTCTGTTTTTACCAACTGATTGATGGTCAGTGATTACTGCACCGTGACTAAAGATGTTATTGTATTTCACGCTGATAGATCAATACTTTATCAGTTTGATGGAGAACTTGGTTCCTCGCTGAACCTGAATCAAGAGGATGTGTCATGTGTTGTAAGTTTATGTGAAACACATGCTGCAAAGAATATTTCATGATGATAAATTTCCACTGCTCTAACATAGACTGCCTTACTTTGTTCAGCTTTATTGACTGGTAGTACAAATTTGTTCATAAATTATTTGTGAGTGTGTGGATCTTCATTGGTTGTACAGCGGTGTTCCAAGCAAAACTCCAGTCTGAAGGGTTCCGAGGTTCCGAGGACTCTGCTGACACAGTCATCTGGAAGTGGCAGGTGTATGCCTGTTTTAGATCATCTGAGAATTATTCTTGTGCATTTCCTGTTCATACGGTTCCCAAGCACCAGGACTCGCAGAATGTTAGCGATCATACCTGCAGCTGTAGACATGGTTCCTCTTCAACTTACAATACACTGTCTTTTGTCATGGATTTCTGTTCCGTGCATTTGCCAGGGTAATAATAATTTATTTTGCGCATGCTGCAGATGTGTTACAACATATTGTATCATATTTGGTATGTGCGCCGTGCGAAGGGGGTTCAGGTATCGTGAAGCTGTACATTCCCCGACAATGTAAATTCTCTGGAGGGTGATGAATTCTTCCTTCGGAGCCCTTGTGCTAACAAGCACTTTCTGATTTATTATTCATCTGTTGTGTTTTAATCATTTGCTTTCTTTGTGGCAACACCCTAACTCACAGCCATAGCCCAGTCCCGGGACCCCTGCTATACAAGCCAAACCGGGCCCAGGGAGAGACCTCGCAGCTGCAGTTCCACTAAACGGGGCTCTTTAGCTCCCTGGAGGTACTGGTTCTGGCCCGGCCTTGCATTAACCTGCCTCTCTCGTAGGCCCTCTCAGAGTCACGCGTCTCATACTTTCTCTTATCATCGCTGTCAGCCAATGGCGTCGGTTGTCATGATCGCCAAGAGACTGTATGTCTGACGGAGGAACAAAGTCAAAACTCCAATGTGCCAAGTGCTAGTCCCCGGTAAATAAAAGCAGACGTCTTTTTGATGTTATATGTGCGTGCTTCCACAGCGGTGCGATCCCAACTGAAAGTATTTTGCGCGGTAACATAACAAGGAAGGCCAATCAAAACAATAACTGTGCCTCCCTTTGACGAGGCCCTGGGCTTCCAATTGTCAGAATATGTAAGCTGACTCATTCACACAAGAAGGGCAACCATCCCTTGTAGCTCCAGGACAAGACGAAAATATAAATAATAAATTTTTTAATTTTTTTGGTCATGTTTATGTTCTCTGTCCCATAAACAAAATTAAAAATTCTGAATATTAATATGCCTATTTTTATTTTTAGGATCCATTTGCAGTGTGATTATAATTCTGTGATAAACGTTATGATCAAATAGCTGAATTTAGCTTCACTTGTTGAATTTAGCTTCACTTAAATTTTGGGGAAGAAAAACACCTACATTCTGCAGCTAGACATTTCTACCTTTCGGGTACTGTGGAGGGTACGCACTGTTTCTTCAGCACCGTTTGCTGAATATTCAAGTCTTTCTGACTGAAGGTATTGATGGATCTAGGTTGGCTACATAATCGCATTCACAGCGTAAAACACTTAGTTTTATTTTTTTTTAACACTTTAATTTTGTATTATTAAATGCAGAACAAGCACAGCTGTTAGTGGCAAAGACATTAGTCTGTAATAGAAAGTATTAGCTGTTATTAATTGCCAAGAAACATTTAAGGCAGGAACAGCTCCTTGAAAAATGTGTTCAGAAAACAACCGTGGGTACTAAAAGGCGGAAGGAATGTCTATAGGAACTTTAGAAACCGATACATCACATTCAGTTACAAACTTGTTTGTCGTATTTCCTGAAAAGTTAATGCAAAATCCTCCGTGATTTACATGTGTTTAAGTACCAAGCTCATTGTTCATCCATACATAAATCCAGCTTCTAAGCCCTTATCCTGGTCTGGGTGAAATGGGGGCCTCAGCGTATCCCTGGCAACTTTGGCCATAAAGTTGCACCCAGCGTGGTATAATATTTGATATTGTGTAGTAAAAAGATCAAAATAACCAAAACGAATAGAGCAACATATTTCTGAGTATGAAGCCTTGTTTTTCAGTGCTGCTGAAAAATGTGAATAATTTGTATCGAAACTGCACTGATAAACTCTCTTCAGAGTGTGAGATGCCTGCCAGTCTCTACTCCTGTTGCTGTCCAAGGTATGAAAATTAGAACTATTTGAAATAAGTAACTTCTCTTGTTATTCTTTTCACCAATCCAGCTGCACACTTCGTTAATGAAACCTTAACGCCTTAAAGGTTTTGCACAGGTAATTGCATACAGTTTTTAATCAGTGCTACAGGAAAGGCAACCTGAAAGAGAGATCATGTGGAGATGTAATAGGTGTTCATCTGCACTTGAAATGTTTCCGTAATCTCCGGCATGATCTTCAGCAGTGTTCTCTGTGTCCATATAGTTATTCAAGAAGGATTTTCAAGAGGGCCATACCATTTTATTCTGGGGGGAATCATTTGGTGGTTATTGTTTTTTTGTTTTGTTTTTACTTCTGTCCTGATGCGTTTCTCTTGGCAGTTCCGGAAGTCTCTCCACTTTGAAAACCATGGGGCAGCTAAGCCTCATACGTATTTCCTGTTATGGCATTAATATAAATTGAGGAAGTTGAAGCAGATTTATTGACCGCAGAGCCGTAGAGAGTCTCCGTTATCTCGAGTGCGGCGTAGATTTAACGCTTCTGAACATATGGAAAATATTTTTTCACTCACCTTCATAGTAGAATCCGAGACACTTTGTGATTGATCCAGATATGCAAATAAAAGCAAGTACATATGCAGTTTTCGGCATGGCAGATGTATCGGTTGTACAGTACACACACTGATTCCATTCAGATGGTGGTGTTTACACTGACAATGAGTAGCATTTCATTGCTACAGTGCTATGCTAATATGTCTGGGCAGAATAATAAATTGATAAATCTGAAGAGCAGTCTTTGCAGTTTATTTTTACTAAGGCATACAGTACATTCATATGTGATAGGGCATACGATATTATAATTCAGTGTTAAGTCCTGGTATTTTCCAAATTCACCTTCCAATATATAACCAGAAAAAAATTTAAGTTATGTGCTAAATCATAAAGTCTGTCACATCTCCGACAGCCGTTGCCCCGTCTGCATTGGTGGTGACGTTCCTTTGTGCATTTTACCTCGTTCTGACACTAGGATTTGCCAAGTTATAATCAGTTCCTATTTTAATAGAATATAACTGAATTTCATCAAAGCTCGTCATATGTCTGATACTAAGGCAAATGACCAGAGACAGAAAGTGAGAGGCAAACGGTGTGTGTGTCACACAAACCAAATTTCTCCCATTCTGTAGTGAGGGGAATAGTTTCTGCATTTACATACAGGAATGATTTTATTGAGCTAAATAATAATGCTAAATGATCTGTCACAGTAATGAATAGGACCCATGATGCGTATATGGGATTTAGGAAACGGCAGTTGGTAGCTCCAGTGGACACATATTGATTAGGCAGTAGGTGTTCTTTGAATAGCCCTCGTGTGTTTTCTGAGGTTGGCATTTTGACAGGATGTTGACCTCAGCCACTGCAGAGCCTTCAAATCACAATAAACAGTGGCAGATTTATCAGCCCTATTCAAATTGAAAATAAATATATATTTGGCAATCGTATATTAGCCAAGAATTATTTACCTCTGGATTTGGCCAGATGTAGCGAAAAGAAATTCTTGCCTGTCCATCTCTTATCCCAAAATATAATTTGCTGCAGGAAATTAGATTGTAATTACTATGCAAGTTTTCTTTCTGTCAAAAGGATATTCATTAATATGCTTTAGTGATCGCTATAATGTCTTTTTTACTACTGATTTTGTATTGCATTGTATTCAGGAAGTCCCCACAACCTTGACTAGGATTAGTGGTTGGAATAGATAGGTGTTTCCATAAAGTACAATGACTGTTTTTACCAACAATTCAGCATAAGGATTATTAAAAATAAATGTAGTAGTTACATCAGCTGAATTACCGTTGTGAGGAAAACTCCCTAATGATTTTAACTGACTCAAAGGTGAATCGGGGTTTACTTGTGTGTGTAAAAATGAAAATACTAACGACGCGCAGAGAAAAGCAGAGGGGTTGTAAAGTTTAAGCCATACTATCTTTGTTGGGTGTGCTATGCAGTTGTTTTGAAGAGCGGCAAGGATCCCATGCAAGGTGAAGGATGAGATTTTAAGTTTTACAGTTTACTACAGTTGCTCTCCGTACCAGCAGACATTAGACACTGCAGTGTATTATGTACGTTGGTATTTTTTATCTGTAATGCACTTCGCTTGATTTACACGAACAGCCATCCTAAATTTGTCAAGATTCTAATAAAAGCATTTTGTGCTCACTGGCTTCCAACGACGTGCCCATAGCAGAAGTGCTTCGTCCTCTGAGTTCATGTTCCCTCAAGGTGCAGATGACATACTTTGTATCATGACAGTTAGCCCCAGTTTTTGTTTACTGTGCATATACATTCAAAACCGCAATCACTGTCGCTCCGGCTTGGCTCGAAAATTGCATTCGAGACAACAGCTTTACGCTGAGAGTTTTCCATCTCGCCGGACCTTGAGAAATAGTGGTGGTCGATGCTAATGAGGCACTCAGTGAGAGCTTGCTGCCCTGAAATAGAGGCACTCTTGTCAGGATATTCACACACACACATGGTCCCTATAGACGGTGTCTGTGCCTGGTGATGCGGATTGTCCAGCATGTGAAGAATATATTCAAGGGCATTTGGACAAATATTATATCCACTGGCCATGCACTAAACAAACTTCTTTGAACACTGGTATTAGCAGGATATGTTGCAGGGGCAGCCCTAGATGTGCTAGAACTGTACAGGTGACCAAAATGTTGGTCAGATCTCTGGGGATGATGCTGTTGTACCCTTGAGCGGTGAACTCACTTTTCATTGCCTTTTTTTTTAACACCAACATTATGAATGGGAAGAGTACTGTGTAAGTTATGTCTAAGACACACTGGATAAAAGAATTTTCCAAACATATTTTTCTTTGTTTAACCAAGATTCAAAATGGGATTACTAGCAACACTGTGTGTTTTGTTAACCTGCTGGCTGTCATTGCGTCACCTGTCCTGGGATAATTCTTGGATAGCTAGCGACTTGTTCATTATCCCTGTGACGATCAAGCATATGATCGACAGGACGATGTGCTGTTACTTCCTCAAAATGTACTTTGCTGATAGTGATGCATAGCTGCTCCTTCTTCTTATAAATATCACATCTGTCACTTCAGTGAATATGTTGGATGCTGTAATAACACCTTTTGCTGCTTTAATACTAGCGTGCATGTATACATATACACACACACAAACACAAAATTACACACATATATATTTATATATATATACACAGATTCACACAGTATATAAATATGTGTGTGTGTGTGTGTGTGTGAATACAAATTTGCATACAGTATTGTACATGTACAATGTACATGTACAATGTGTGTATGAAGTTTTTCTTGTGTATACATATACAACTGCGTACAATAGAATACTGTACAGCACAGCAGTGAGCAACATGAATGCAGTTTGGGTGCAGCTTATATTCAGATATTTACAAATTGTTTACAGTGATCTGAACAAGGCAGTGACCAAACATGGTACTGTTTAGTCTGGATTGTTGGAGACTCTGGTCTGTGTGTACTGTAAACATTCCAGCACAATGTTTTTCCCCCCGTCTGCCTCGTCCATGGTCCGCACACTCCACAGACCTCCTCCGTTAACGTCTTCCACGTCTTCACCTCACTCTCTCTGTGGTTTGTATTTTTATGTCTTTGTCCAAGTTTATGTCTTTAACGCAGTGCATCACGGGTTAAGTCAGCACGCAAACAAGCGAAAAGTTTTATGAAAAACGGAAATGGCCGGTGCAACAATAGTCCATGGATGTTTTCTCATCCAGTGAACAGTATGAATTACCAAGGCCTTTTATTTAAGAATGAAGCCCTCCATTCAGTATTGTTGTGTGGATTTCTGAAGTGAAACCGCTCAGTCACCACAGCCCATGTGTACTGATATGTCGCGGTTCTAGAACTGCAATCCTGAATTAAGCCAATGATCTGAAACTGGATGCATTTGTTTCCCTCTGCATTAACCGTCTTTCAGTGTGGATTTATGTAATGGTTTATTAGTTCTGGTTAATAACATTCAGTTAGGCAATGTGGTCTGAATTGAAGTTAATTTTCAAGCCATTTTACAACAGCTGCCTGAATATTATTTCATAATATAGCTAAAACTTTGATGTACGTGTCCTCGCAGTGAAAGGTTGGCGCATTCGAATGCGTGGCGCTTGCATCATTTACTAACTCCCATTAGCAAAGGCTGAAAATCATGCACCTCCGCATCAAAGCACAAAACTCTTACACAGGGTAGCATGTGTATTTGTACACAAACCTGTTTTCTTCACCCTGAAGCTCCCTATATTTAGTTCATATATGTAATTACTATAATAAATCTTGTTTTTCAGACAGGCAGATTAAGAGCAGACACCACTGTCTAACATTTTAGACAGTGTGGTTATTTGTCTGATGTAATCTTCTGTAAAAAATAAAAAAAGGAAAAGCTACGTATCCAAGGTTTTATTTCAGTTTTTTTGCTTCATGCATTACAGATGTTTTGAGTGGCACAATTAACTTTAAGGACAACATTCATAGCTTTAAATCTGCAGTCACATCAGTGTTTTTCCCCATGCTGACAAGATATAGATTGGTCTTTTGTTAGGCAGGCAATTGTGTGACCCCGTCATGGACATGGGACAGATGTGCTTATTGATCTGAATGGTTCAGTATCTTTCCAGAGATCTTTAACACCGCCGTGGTGTTGGCCATGGAGAATAGAAGGAAGTTTTATTCATTGAGACGCACAAATTGCCTTGGGATGCCTCCCTTTGAAAGAAACACTGTTTTGTCATTTTTTTTTTAAAGATGTCCTCTGCAGTCTGGCCTGACATCTATTGTGTCTTTCCATGAATTTCTGACCCTTGGAAATATGTTTTCAGATATCTTTGTTGTCGTGGTTGTTCTGCACGGATTGACTTGTCGGGGCCTCTCATTCCTTCCTTTGCCATTTCGGAATTTGAACCTTCCCCTCCACCCCACCCGAAACACACACACACACACACACACACACACACACACACACACACACACACACATACATCTTGAAGCACATTTACAACACTACAAACTAGTATATTTGCCATGGCAACTTTCTGCTGTTTTATCAACGTGTTTCCCTGCGAATGTACGGCCTAAGCAGCTGGACATTTCTGCCGTCAACTCGATTATTTTCTACGGCCCCTATGGAGATGGTCCCTCGAGGTTCACGAGCAAGAAGCAGTCCAAGCATATGGGGGGGGGGGGGGGAATCTGCAAGAGATCCCAGCGGCCCAGCTCCCACATGTTGACCAGGCCTCGTGACACATGCAGAGCATCCCCTGCAGTCTTTGAAGATGCAGACATATGTACCACACATGACCTGCCGAACACTGCAGAATTGTCTAGCTGGTCATTGATCTTCGGTTAAGACTGATATTGCAACAGTAGATCATCTTTTTCAAAGACGATATTCCATTTTTAATCAAGTGACAGACGACATCAGTAAGCATTTTCTGTCACCATTATATTTTAATTCCACCGATAGTGAACTTCCAACACAATGTGGCATTATCTGTAAATTGAGGAGATTCTGACGTACCTGCATGGTGTTGTATATGAGTGTTATGCATAAACCTCACACTGCTTGGAAAGTGGTTCCATCCCATATCTATTTCTAGGGCAGCAGGCTGAAATTGGGCGTGTGATCAGGTTGTACATGAACAGTCCCTTGTGGGAACCTTGCTGCTAGAGGAAAAAAATACATGAAAACCAAAAAATGTGGGGTGAGAGAGCACAGCTGAAAAAGCTAATCGAAGAGTCTTGGTTAGAGATGAATTTCAAGCAGTCGTCTTTGCTAAGTGCTGACATTTCCAATGCGAATAACTTAATTTGACTGATAGGATGGCAAGCCACGTCTTTGACTTGCACTTTCATGAGTGCAGCTACCGCAGGCTAATTAGGACACGGATCATGGGCCACGGCTGCCTCAGAGCGGTACCTGTCTGTGCTGCTATATCAGCGTTCTTCAGGAGACGTCCGGTAAACATCCCACGGCTGCCTCTCCTACGGGCGCGCGCGCGTGGGCCGTACTGCCTCCCAGCAGGCCGAGCGTGCCGCGCGGTCCCACGTTAGAGCATTCGGCTGCTGTCGCCTTTGAAGGAACTGGAGGGTTTCTCTCTTCCTCGCATGCCAGATAAGGCCAGGAACCTCAGAGGATTACACTGGCTAAGCCCTTATCGGGTTGGGAAATTCACTGCCAGCTCCGAAGTGGTAGGAGGACAAATCAAGAGGAAATATTATTAGTTTACTTGTTCCTCTTCTCATGGAAAAGCGCTGCGCCATTGACGGAAAATTCCTTTTTTTTTTTTTTTAGTTTATCAGGGTTTTTATTTTGCATACTCACATTTACAAGGCTTCAAGTTGGAGGTTTTGTGCTGCCATATGTAGAGGGCCGATGGACTAGAAGAAGAGTTTTAAGGAGCCTCATGTTCCCTGTGACGACATTAAATATCCATAGGAGGTTATTTCTGTGGTGAGATAATGGGGTCTTGAGAGAAACGATTCTCAGTACTCAGCATTAAGAGAGAAACTGCTTATTCCAGATCATTTATCTCTTAGGTGTAAATTATATCCCTCAGTCACACTTATACGGGGTACTTGAACCTGTCAGTATCTTTAATAGTTATAAAACCGATGGGGAAGACCATTACATATCAATGATTAACAAATGATTAGTACAAATGCAAACTTTCCACTCAAGTCATGAGTGGCACTTATTGGTATTTCATATTACACTGATTAGGTTTCTTTTCTCCAAGCTACCTTTGGGTTTATTATTATCTAATGAAAAGTTATTGATCTCGACCAATTCCAGTGTTTATTACAATGGCACCAGCTGTGTTTCTCACAGATGGCTTCCGTCCTGCTGGATAATGCTTTAAAAATGCTAACAGAAGAAGCAAATGGGAACAAACTAAGGTAGATCTTAGTCGCTGCCATTTTCTGTTCCACGGTGCTCGCAAGGATATACAATTCACTAATATTTTGAGCCTTAAAGTCCCCTTTGAAAAGGCAGTTTCTTAACATTCAGCTCTATATTCAAGAGGGTCTATGCAAATCAGCGGTCAATAGAATGCAGGATTTACTCTTTGGGTGCTTTTACATGGATTAAGAGGCAATGGAAGAAACCTTCATTTCACATCTCCTGAAAGGGATAGGAAGTCCAGCACGGAGAACCCAGACCCTTCCTGGCTGTAGGAACCCTAAGCTTCCTCGATGTTGCGCTTTCCTCAGCAGAGATTGGTTGTAAGTGGCTTTGCGAATTGCAAATGCTGCATTGAAGCACAAATATCCAGTGTGTGTGAGTGTGTGTATATATGTATGTATATCACTCAACAGCTGTTACTGATGATGAGGGCACGTTAGCTGAACAGTCGCTGATAGCAAAATTATTCACGTTGTGTGGATATGTGCGCAATTTATTATACTCGTGCTCCATGCTAGCTTATGTAGCAGTTAGCATACTAGCATAAGCTCTTGAAACACAGTACCTTGTAAAATTTAAAGCGAAATGTGAATATGTTTTCATTCTGTGATGTACTCCTTTTATTAAAAGGAGATATCCATATGAATAAGGCGCATTAAGTATTGATGGTGAGGTTACATACACGGTTGAAATGAGCTTCCTGCAGTTGTTAGACTTTTTTGTTCTGAGATGAGAAACCGTTCTTATTAAACAGGAGATTCTGTTAAAAAGAGTATTTATTCTGTAAAGGCTCCTTTCAGATTTCATTGGAATTAATTTCTGTATGTTTTTATAATGCTGAATAGTTTGTTCTTTAAAAATATTTAGCTATCCGTTAAATGAAGTGCAGGATTTGTGTGGCACTGCCCTGATGTGTTCGGTAAATTTCAGACATTTATAACTGGTATTTTGACCTTCCTCACAGTGTGCCTTTTTTGGCTTAATGAGTGTTTGCACTCTACTGGTTTAAAAAAATAAATAAATAAAAGATGCCATTTACCAAGCACTAATTCACTCAGTTCAGTGTAAAACAAAGATATATTTCTTCAGTGTTAAGGGCATGTGTCCTGTCACCTTGACAACTGTTCTAATTACCTTGGTCTGGCCAATCAATAGCTGATGTGTGGGGGGGGGGGGGGGGGGGGGGGGGGG
>JAODKF010000047.1:7542255-7555737 GCA_026779585.1 Mormyrus proboscirostris
CCCCCTTGCACAAATGTGGCTCTTCAGCCATGTAGTCTTCAGTTAGCCTTTTGATTATTTTCAGCTCAAGAGATTGGGCCCCTCTCGCTTGCTCTTCTTGGCCGCAGACCAAGGGCTCCCTCTAATATAATCCTCTTCATCGATCAGATTTTGTTGACTTACATAGCTTCCCCCCCCCCCCCAAGCAATTAGGAACTTTCTTCACTCCTACCGAGCAAAGCTTTTAAAGTGCTCAGTCTGTCTCGGGCCCCATATAGGCTGTTCAGGCCGAATAGCTACTCTCCTAATTTGGAAATGATTATGATACCGCGATCACACGGACTGTACGTGGCCATCAGTTAAACTAAGAGTAGAAGCAGATGTGTTAATCCTGACCTGGAACAATAATTATGAGATCAGTCAGTTGCTTGGGTTGGAGGTTAACGAATAGCATGAATATGATCTTTAAATCCTGTTAACACATTATTGCCACATTTTATTTTATAGTTTTGGCCAAGAACAACTTTTTATTATGATTTTTAGTTCCCAGCTGCTATGTCTGATTATTACGTTCCACATTCAGAATTATATATCTGATAAAGACAGGTGCAAAAAAGACTTTTTATAAGCAATCAATTATAAATTAATATAGACAAAATAAAAGCATTATAATGATAAATCTAAAAATGTGTAATGTGTAACCAAAGCATATTTGGTGCTGCATTGAAAGCTTGATTATAAATTAATATCAGTGCTTCATTGACATTTCTTCTGCCGTGTTTACATTTAGTGTCATATTCCATCCTCTAGTTCAGCATAAGAATGACTTTCTAACACCTGACTTGCATGCTGCATTACATTTTACATTTATATAGCTGTATATGAATTTATTCACTATTTGCTTTTTGTCTGTGTGTGGGTCTGTTTGCTGCTAAATTCTGATTTGCAATAAATAATGTAAAGGCTGCTTTTGTATTATTTGTTGTGAGGTTGATTGCATAGTGTTCAAAAAGTCTGCTGGAAGTCGGGAAGACATGATCAGATACAAAGTGTAATGATATGGTTGCATAAGTATCTCCTTTTGAAAGGAAAATTGCATTTGTTTAGTGAAATCTGTATACTTTTGACAAAAGCACAATTCTACAGTTCTACCACCCACGACTGTAATTAACACTCATTTTAGCATACGTTATTTCTACGCTTTGGGTAATTTATTCAATTTTCAGATTACATGCACAGAGTTCAGTCATATCATTTCAATTCACAGTCAGGTTGAGAAACTAAAAACACATTTGTGTTCTGCTATCACAGCTTTGGTGAAAATTTGACAATTCGTTTATAGGGTTATAATGAGACGTATATCTTCAGATGACTAACCTCCTATTGGTTAAATAGCCTTCTGTTATTCTTATACCAGCCAGGAGTCATTGTTTTCAAATCTGTGTAGACATTTTCATCTGGGATCATCACATTATAGTAGTCTTGAGATGTTTTTTTTTTTTTTTTTTTTTTTAGTCATCAATTAACTGCTTTGTATGAATTCTTTTTTTTTTTTTTTTTGAGACCTATGCATTACATGCTTAATGTTGTCGGAGTAAATTTTATCTGTTACATCCCAGCGTTGAGCGCTGGGTGCAGCTCATCCGTGGTGAGTGGTTACAGCATCGTATACAAGCATATACAGTTGTTTACACACTGTTTACAATAATTAGGGGATTTAAAGAAGCCGTTAAGAGTGAGAGGCATATGCCCCTTTAGGAGCTCTTAGACTTTACGAGGAAAGTATAGATCAAATTAACTGTCAATTTCATCGCTGGAGGAATCACTTCTGGCTTTGTTGCTCAGTCTCTGTTATTTTAGTCCCTCGACCAAGACCAAGTATGAATCATCGGCTTGTATGGTTACGAGCACATTTTTCAGTATGGTGATATTCATTAGACAGACGATTGTACTGCAGTGACAGACTGCCTGTTTGAATGTCTGTGACAGAACAGTTACAAGCAGGACTGGAGGTAGGTACACAGCAGCCACCCAAGACGATTTCTGCAGTCACAGCCTCAAGCTCCTGCTCTCTGGCCCACAGCTCTCAATGTGGTTGTCTCCTTGAAAGATGTATTCATGTGAAGAAACTTCACAAGTCTTGCTGATATTTTTACCATTATGTATTCTTGGTCATAATAAAACCGTATTTCAGTACAATGTAGATACAATATGTCTAACAGAACCCTTAGTTCTGTAGAACCCTAGGTTTGTGGGGACAAATAATTTTTTTCAAATTAGGGAGCGGTTCATTCAGCCGGACACATTACTAAATCCACCTCTGATGTGTAATTTTATTGTGTCCAAAATATGGATTTGAGGATGTTTAGGATGAATAAGTCAAAAAATTCATTAATTTGACAGTCTGCGTTCGGTGTCATGTAAAAAACAGATAGTTGAGCAGTATCAGAATCCACACAAAATTCTGAAATGCTGGTTCACATGACATAATTGTCAAAGGATTGAAAATTTACCAATTAAATTTTCTGAGTATCACTATAAAGTGTGCAGAATAGAATAATAGCATGTAAAGGTTATATAAACGTTTAAATATTCTCACTTGGACCATGGACTGAGCAAGGCAAAAACTAGTCACTGATTTAATACGAAACACAGGGAGTACCTTAGACAATGTCTATTTAGTTAGATGAAATATATATATTGTTTAAGAAACACATTGCCATTGTATGCAGCCAAAATATCTATCCACGACTGTCTTAGAATCACATCTCTAAGAGTACCGTATCTAGCAACCTCTTAAAGTTTGTAACATTTAAAATGTTGCCAGTTCGTAATTGCTACTAATCCTCATTTGTTGTTTCTTTAATCACCAAAACATTAGCAGCCGTAAGGTGCGCTTTACCTTTTTAAGAAATGCTGACAGGCCATTTGTCAAAAGTAATATTTTAATGAACTATTGTTTAATGAAACATGAAATTGATATAAATCATGGTATTTGTCGCATATGAGGCACCGTGATGAGGTATTTGCTGCGTTTCTGATTTTCTGCATGTTCACGTCGTTCAGGAGAAGGGAACATGAGTGCAAGAATGATTGTGTCATTTATTTTGTACCGTTACGCAACACCCAGCCCTCCCGTATGATAAAGTAATTGTCCCCGTGCACCAAATAATTTGGTTGTGCCACCTTTAGCTGCAGTAACTACAACCAGACATTTCCTGTAGATATTGATCAGCCACTGATGGTGTCACGGAGGAATTCTCGCCTGCCCTTCCACATAATACTGCTTTGATTCTGGGAATTTGTTGATTTATGAGCATGAAATGCTCATTTCGGTTCTTGCCGTAACCTTAAATGGGTATAACTCTGGATTAGGCCACTTTAGAGGTGCAATATTCGTTCTTCAGCGATTCTGATGTACACAAGCGATCATTCCGTTGTCTTGCTGTGTGACCCATTTGCATTTTAGCTCAGAGATGAATGGCCTGACAGTCGTTTGTAGATTTGGTAGAGAACAGAATTTGTGATGTCGAAAAGTGTCCCCAAACCGTGGTACCACCATTACACTCGAATGAAGGGTGTGTATCTGGGTTTTCCCAGATAAAATACAGCTCATATTGTGTAAAAATGTCCACCTTCCATAGTACAGTGTTTCAAAGCACTAGTTATACAGCCATTTACTGGGGAATTTGTGTTAGGCATTCATGATATTGTGAACAATAATCCTTTATTTGTTTTGAATATATTAGCAAGAACAAAATAGCTTTTTCTCACTCGAATGTATCCTAACTAACCCTTTTTTTGACTGGCTAACAAGCAGGTTTGGCGTCGTGGGGAAGTGACAGGTGACAGAGGTGTACTTCCTGCTTCCTGTGAAGACCCACACCTAGCAGCGCATTCGTATGTGTAGAGAGATGTGCCATCTTCTCTGTGCCATGCTGCGTTAATGAAGTGCATTAAAAGGCAAGGCAGTGTGAATTACAGGGGAAAGAATTGCTTGATTTTACTGAGGCATTTGAGAACAATATCGCTTCTCTCTAACCAGGATCATACCCCATTTAAATGTGCCCTCATAGTTTAGTTTTTTTGAAGAAAGTTTCAACATCTGTTTCTGTATAGGTGGGATTAGCAGACTGTTTCTTGTTACTCAGGCAACATTTTCCATCCACCCCCCCCCTGGCATTCTTAACAAAAAATGGCAGCAATATCTCAACCTGTCTGCTCTGAGCTGTACCTCCAGCCTCATGCGTCCATCGAGCCTCCATAATAAGCCACGATTGTAACTGCAGCCCAATGAGGAAATGAGAGTCAAATATTTCTGGGGATGTTTGTGTAGGTATTAATTATATGCAAACTGAACAAAAGTGTGTGGTTTTGTCCATCCCAGTTCCACAAACCGGAATGAAACGGCTTCCTTTCCTTCAAAGTCAGTCACAAAGTCTGCACTTGAAAATATCCCCAAGTACTAACCATGTCTGCTCTGTACCTATTCGTCTAAAACTGAGGTAAAAAACAATTTGTAAGCATTTGCATATACTTAAAAACTTTCTTTAATTTTCTTTGGGTTAGCGTATGCCTTTACACAGTGTGAGTCTGAGGCTAGGTTATGCGCTGAATTATGTGGACTCGTACTGGCATTTGGAGTCTCTTGGCTCCGAAAGTTGTCTGTTTTAAATCCTAAGTACATTCCTCGCTGTTTTTTTTTTCTTCTTTCCCCCTCTCGGCCCAGTCTGTAACTTTATCCAGCACGGTTTTTTTTTCCCTTCCCAAACTCTACGGGAGAGAGCACAGGCCACAGACCCGAATGGCTGCGAGAGCCATGTCGCACAGCAGACATTAGCGAGATTCTGCGCTAATTGTGTAAACCCCCCCTGCAGATAGTGGCTGGCCACCTTTGACCCCGCTGATAGGGTTAACATTCCTGGGTTGACGCTTTCGCGCCTTTTTTGCTGGTGTGCGGCTAACGTGCCGCAGGCCGTCGTCACTGCCTTCCTCCAGCAGCAGAACAAATTAAAGTTTCAGATGCTCCTTTTCCTGTCCGTTCGTTCGGTGTGAACGCGCAAGGTTAGCAGAGCGCGAAATCGGCCAGTAGCGCTGCAGGTTAGGTATCCACACTGGGCTGGGACGGATGTCACGCTAATGGCATCACTGATTATTTATTTATAGAGATTATTGCTAAATTGCTGATTACATATATTTGTAGTATCTCATTCCTTTACACATTCATTTCCAGGATGAAGGATATGCCTTGTCCTCAGTAAATCGATTCCTGTAAAAATGCCATCAGATGTGAATATGATAGCTCTCATTTTATGGCATATAAGCGAGGAAAATGCTCCGTGTACATTTATATTATAATTTAATTAATTAGCTACTGATGCAGCCATAGTGTGTATTTGTATGCTCTACATGCAATTGCTATTCATCCTGGTTGTTTTGTTTTATTTAAAATTAAATGCCTTCCTTTTTGGAACTCATACTAATGAGATCCACAGATCTATTTTCAATAATCACTTATTCAACACACACACACAGCAGAAATTTATCATATGAAAAGCGTATAAATTCTTTTATTTGTGTAAATTATGTATTCTTTGTTTACTATATAAAGATTACAATAGCCAAGTGTTATAAAATACTGCGGAGTAGCACGTGTGAGGTTTAGCCGCACCACGGCCAGGACTGATAGCAATTTGAAGCAGCTGTTTTATATGTGTGGTACGTTGTGCCAGTTCCAGGCAGACTGGTTAACATGCAGGAGTATCACGAAGACAATTTAGAGTCCCGAAATATACAGTACAGGGCTTGCATGGAGCACAATTTACACTCTCGCCATTGATCTGAGATTTGTTCGATGTTGCGCATATAATACAATTAATAAATCATCGTATCCATCAATAACAGACCGCAGCAGATAGATTATGAAATGAGATAGTTGCTTTAAGGCAATTGCATTTTTTTCCCCACCTCATAGAATTTTTACACACTGTGCAAGTTGACCCCTGAAACCCTGTTGCTGTGAATAGGATACAGTTAAACTGCGGTAGCTCAAGTCGAGTAACAATTCCAGGAATGAGCTCTAACTGTGGTTAATGGTATTCCATAGCAGGCTGCCGTAGTTCAATTTAATGACTGGCAAACATTCCCATTCCTTTGGTTTGGCTGCAGAGGTTAATAAAGATGTATGAAATTTGTGTTTCACATCAATCAATGCAATTCATCATGCTTTATGAGCAACATGTATGTTGCATGCACACGGTGTAAATTTTAATGTGGCCTGTGATGTGAATTTCATTATCTGGAACATGTATATAAGTTTCCAGGTGTCTGACATTTAAGAAGTCAGATCCTCACTTTCATATAAAATTCAGCTTGCATTTCTCCCCTTTCCCCTATTGGGCAATGTGGGGGGGAGGAGGGGGGGCAAATCAAATTACCACAGTGTATTTTTTTTCGTATGCAGTCAACCCATTAATGAACATAACAAAATTTGTTTTAACAAAAATTATTTAGGTGATTAATAACATTTTAGATGCTGATCTAATTCTAATTTGTTGTTTCCTCATTCTGCAGGTATATTGCCTATTGGACACATGATTACTAAAACAAGTAGATCTGGTAATTAGCTAGTAGGGCCGTGCAGGTTTTTTACACACACAGTTACAGTCAAAAATTCTTATACTTTACTTTGCTGATGTACATTTGTAGTTTTGAACTGGTATTGATATGAGGAGTGAAGACCTTCTATGCAGGTGTGCTTTTGTAGTTCTGGTGACAGGGTTACCTTCGCATGTTTGGTCATTTGGTCTTTGTGAGGTGATTTTCCATTTTAAAGAATTATTCAGCATTTGTCTCCCGTATGTGTTGTGCTTCTGTTTTTACATAAATATCTAATGGACCCCCCCCCCCCCCGCCGCCTCTATTGTGACGGCTGACTGACGGCCACGTACTACAAAGGCTGTTTTTACTGCCTTTTGTCCAATGACCTGTATGAAGTCCTAAATTTCTGATAAGGTTGATTAGCTGATGTTATGAAAAGACACGACAGGTGTTATCTGTACAGTTACACTCTGAAAAATCAAGAAATTTGGACATATTTTACACGCGCTGGCATGTGGAATGATCCTGCCTTTTTTATTGAAACAGATTTATTGTCTGTCCCATCAGCTTAATTGAACTTGTGTTTAAATAAAACCAACTGACCTTGTTCTCAAGCGAGAAATAAATCAGCTGCTTTAACAAAACAACTATACCACATATTTTGTATTCATTCCACTATAACGGAAGTATATACAGAACTTTATTTTCTCTAAATTGCTTTCATCCCCCATGAAACTGGATGGTATTTCTTAATGTAAAAATGTTAATTTACTTTGTACTTCACAAGGACATGCGATTTCCTTCGTTGTGTTTTAGAGCAGAACCACTGAGACTAGCTGCTTTGGGCTTCGATTCTACAAAATGGGATCTGTGTTTGTGCCACAAGCAAATTTAAGGTACCTGTTAAGACAGAGACTCAAACTGCGTTAATAAATCCCCCCCCCCCCTAAGATATTGATCTTCTTGTGGTATGATTTTGCAAAGCTGGAAGAGGATACCAGTGTGTGATAACATATGACCTTAATCAGTGTAGCTCCATATGATTCCGCATAATGAAGTCTGTCTACCTCGGCGCATGTCGGGGGAGCTCGCCTGCGGTAATGAGATGCCGAAACCTGCTGGTGAGGGTCTTTAATAGACGTACTAAACCCGGACAATCTGGAAGACATTTATCAAAACAGAATAAAGCTCCTCGTGGGGAAAGTAATTGCAGCTTTGAGAAACCTTTCTGTAAACAAACACGAATTTAAGAAAAATGAGTACGAATGTCAGAGCTGCACGTAATATAGATGATTTACCGAAGTAAAAGCGGACGTTTAGTTACTGCTCGTTCATTATAGAGTATGGGTACACACATGTTCTCATGCTCGAGATATTTGGCTAGAATTAACGTGGATCTGTTCTGAAGGTTTAGATCTTTTATTGTGTATTTTTAAGTTATTCGTAGTACTTTCGTATTACTTTGCGGACACCAGTTTTCCAAATGGAACGACCACCTGAATGCGTGTGGAACGAGCATTCATCTCAGCCAGCCAGTCAGAATGCAGGTGTGGCCGAGGCTCTTCTGTGCTTTCGTGACTTTCTGTTCGATGAGCGCGTATGACGATGGCCAATTCACGATGAAACTGGCGCCAAGGTGAAGGCCGCTATTGGCAGGTGGCATTGCAGTGAAGGGTTGGCAACTAACTTAAGTGTTGCAGAATAACATTTCTTAATGGACCACTTGAATTGACTCGAATTGCTTCTCTAATGAACTGCTAAAAATGTTGTTGCTTTGTGTACGTGTAGTCCACTACACTAATATTAATAATTATAAAAGTCCACCCATCTATGTATTCAATTTCTTTAAGCAGTAATCAGTACAGTCATGATGATGATAATCTTAATATGACTAAATCGTATTAAAATATAATATGATAATACTGATTATATATTTATATACTCTTATAGAAGTATAATCCCTGTGTCATTATGTACATTGAACCTATTTTAACAAAATATGGTCATTCCTGGCTTTTGCTTAATGTTGTATAAATTAGAAGTTGTACTTCAAACGTGTGCAGTTTACATGAGGAAATTGACGTCTTTGCTAACAGTGGATGCAGCATAATGTTATGAAGCTTGGGAAGGAGATGTGTCCCCCCCCCAAGAAACACTTTAAATATTTCAAGTTCTGAAGTTGCGACACTGTACATCATAAATCTGTGTTATGAACAAAGCGCATACAGGAGTGAAAATGATCTCTGAATGAAAGTTACAGAAGTTTACTTTTCATAACCTCTACTGGCAATGGACAGAAAAATATTCTTACTAAAATAGAACACTTTCATTCTTCAGATGCCTGGTATATTTTTAGTCATGTTAGCTCATTCAACTGTGTAACACGGATATTCTGATGTCAGAACATCCCCAGGAGGACAGACCTGAGTGCAATTAGCATTGATGTCCTATTAAGAGAATCTCAACTTTAGTTTAGTGTTAATTTGTGAATGATTTTGTAGTGTAACTGCAGAGTTCTGAGAAAGCATTCATTACATAACCTTCCACCCAAAATTCAAATTACCTTGGTTAAAGTTCACCGCCGTGTTGTGTGAAGCAGCAAAAGTCTCTGAATGACTTAATACATCTTTTGCCACAACTGAAAAACACAAAATGTACCGTAAGCACTTTGATCCTTAGCTGGAAACCGTATAGTCATTACTGTAAGACTCTATGACATCTGGAGAAATTACATCTGTTATTCCTGACACACAATCTTTACCTGAGCTCTAAAGACTTGATTTATTCAGCTTCTGTTCCACAAAATCAGGTTTATGATGGGCCTTGGAATTTCATAAGACCTGGGTTCCTTACCCAGAAGCCGCTGAAGTCACAAAGCTTATAACTTTCAAAAGACGTACATTATTTTTATGAAAGGTCTGCCCCAAGCATTCCTCGGACTTCAAACACAGAAACACAAAAGCTGTAATGTGCCGGGATTGTGCAGGGATTGTGTTTTCCAGTTCCTCAGCATCAAAGCTGAAGTGTGTTGATGACTTGAAGAACGCAGCGCAGAATGTAGCAAAAGACGAGGATGGTCTTTATATCGACACGATAAAGTGAGAAATGGTGCTGACCACCTAAATCTGTGTAAATAAATTCAGCTGACCTTGGTGACAAGGAGTCACTGTACACTATGTGTGTATATATTTTTTTTCCCTCGAGCTTTAATGTGTCAGGATCTGGAATTTTAATGCCTTAAAACATCACTTAGAGATCTAGTTTTGTCAGTGTTTTGTTATTGATGTACTGTGATGTATTGTAATGTCAGACAACATTATAGTGCTCTTTTAATTAAAAAGTCTATGCGGAATTTGTTTTTAAAGTTCAACAACCCCCTGGAAATTAAATAGATGCTCTGCCCTTTGATCAGAGGCGGTAATGCAGGACCTATGAATGCTTGTCTCCGGCAACATAAAAAGCTGGTATTGATCTGAAAGGGGAAAAAAAAAACATCGTTCCCTTTAATAGACTGACAGCATCTTAGAGAAAAATGTCAGGATCGGTGATTGGCCATGGGCTGGAGGTGAGCCTCTGGTGTATTTATGACAGCACTGGTATAGGAAATTACAGTCATGTAACAAAGCAGATCAACTTTGGCCCACAGCAAACTGCAACGTAATCAAAAGCCATTTTTGTGCCACACATAAAAGCATTTCAAAGAATCCCGCATTTATGTGAAATTCGGTAATTTTATAGATGTGAATACATCGAGGGGGCTCGTCACAGTTTGCGCTAGGAATGCTTTGGCATTGTACACATGTACCCAGTAGATGTTTTTTTCCCATTGATGCAAAGCTATTACGAATAATTGTGTAGCTAAAACAAGGTTAGGAAGATCAGTATCAAAAGGGGAGTTTTGTGTACTTGGCATCGGGGTCTCGTTTCAGATTTCCAGTTGAAATACAAAGGGTATTTCTTACCTGATTTGTATTCATTCACACAATGCAGAGAGCAACCTCTCTTGTTTCCAAGTAAGGAGAGTCCAGACAGGACTTTTGTTTTGCACATAATCCGATACGAGCACGGTGCTTCCTTCAGTACAGATCCTGGACCTCAGCCATTGCTCTTGTCTTGGACGCTTTTATTTCAGGACATTCTTTCAGCTGGGTGGAAAATTACATGTCTGGACTTTTTTTCCCCATTTAACTTTGATCCCATTATTAATGATTTAAAATAGCATTTAAGATGCACACATGCAGACTCTAATGAAGTCTTTAGGGATGATGAGCGAATAAAACATCTGATTTTCTAAAATAATTTGGAACGTGTTGCAGGTATCGTTCTTGTTTTTGAAAGTCTCCCATTTTTTATTTATTGTCTCATTTGGGTGTTCATTATGGTCTTTGCAAGAGGTCTGCATTGATCTATATGTATTTGACCTTGCATTAAATATACAGTGTACTAATGCACTAAGGGCCTTTGCCATTATGTATCTTGTTCACAGTGAAAGTGTTCAGCTCTCACAAATATGGGGAAATCGCTACTTCATTTCAGGGCTTTTTCCTGACCGTGTCCCCGGAGTCCATCATGAAGGTGGCCAAGCATGCGTCGGACAACAACAAGATCTTCTGCTTGAACCTCTCGGCCCCGTTCATCAGTACGTTCTTCAAGGAGCCCTTGATGAAGGTCATGCCATTTGTCGACATCTTGTTCGGGAACGAGATGGTAAGTGAGTTTGTTCCATTTGTCAGCGCCTCAGGACTGACATTATCTTCACAGCATATGTATCCCGGTTTAAATGCCTTTAACTCGATCCGTGGGCGGGGAAGGTGGGAGGATTTTGCGATTATGTTTGTGAGTGTGTGTCTGTCTGTCTTTGTGCGTGACCTGAGAATTCATTGCGCTGACCCCCGTTGAAAAGGGAAAAAAGGAAGCACACTGTAGGATTTTCAGGCATATTAAAGCCTGCTGTGCTTTTTTTAACCCCCACTGGCAATTTAACATCTCACAAAGGCACCACTTGGTAAAGAAAATATTAAGAATCAAAACTTTTAATCATCTGAGATCTAATGTAGTTTCCAAACTTAGCTCAGTCGAGGGTCAATAAATCATTGGGAGATCCTCCCATGGACACCCAAAGCCACCTCTGAAAAGGAGCATGTCTTCAGCAGCCTTCTGGCCTACCCAAAATGCACTTGGATGAGTGGGGCAGCCAGCAGTGAAGGTTGTGTGTCACTATGTCTTACACTCCCTCATTCATGACCTCCTCCCTTCGTAAAGCCTGGTAGATCTGGAGACTTGATCCAGAATCCTCAGTGGGGGCCCTGGTCCAAAAGACTGCTCACCACCAGAAAGTTTATCACTCCCGCTGATGAGCGAGAGTGATGATGACTTGGAGTCATCTGGAGTCAAGGCTTGGGTTTATTAATTCATATAACCAGTCATAACACTTTTTGAGAGGTTGCACATATTGTCATTGTTTGGGAGTCTTCTAATATGACTGTTTCACTTCTAGCTTTGTGCTCTCCAGGGAAAAGCTATCACTTGTATATGCATGTTCCAGACTAGCTTGACTACCAGAACTTGCTGCTCCGTTTACAGTTACATATGGATTTATATTTTCATGGAGAAAGCTTCACCAGGTCTTTGCTTCCGATCCTCCATCATTTTTTTTTTCTCAGTAACTGCTTATCCAGTCAGTGTCACACACAGCTCCCGAGGGGTTAATAGCTGTCTATACTCTGAAGGAAATTCCAGACTATCTTGGAGCACTAATGCATACACATACACAGGTTTGTAATTATATCTTTGTGGGGACTCTCCGTTCATTTCTGTGAGGAAAACTCTAATCAGGATGACCTTAGCCCCTACCTAGCCCTAACCTTAACCATATGTAACCAAACTTTTTTGATTGTATTCAGGTCCCCACAATGTCAAAATAACAGGTTTTTATTACATTGTGGGGAACATTTGGTCATTGGTAATATAAACACACACACACCTTCCTGCACTATAAGAGCAAATTATGGTTACCTGAATCATGCTTTTGGGCTGTGGGAGGAAACCTTCGCAGATGAAAGGGGAAAATGCACTCTAAGGGTGGTGTGTGGCTAAGTGGATTAGAACCCTTTGTCAATGATCAGATGGTCGCTGGTTCAAATCTCCTGGTTAGCAGAGTGATTTTACTGTTGGGCCCTTGAGTGAGGCCCTTGATTCCAGTTGCTTCAGGGATTGGTTGGCCCTACTTTCGTAATTGTATGCTGTTTTGGATGAAAAACATCTGCAAAATAATTAAATCAAATAACTTACCAGATTGAGTGCAAACTTGGTGCAAGCTTTGAACCTTGGGCCATGGCATAACAGTTGACTCAGTGTATCACCCCAGTTTTAGAAAGCTGTTATAAAGAAATTGATATGATCAGCAGCATTGTACATGTTATTATGTTTCACACCTGCACAAGCTTAAAGCGCACTCGTCCTGTGAGGCATCTCAAATTATCTTTAGATCTTACTACATTTCTAGCAAAAGATATCTACACACATAAGGGGAAGCAGACAAGGGTTCAGTGATTATGAAACGATACTTCTAGATAAGTTCTGAGAATCTTCCTTAACAAAAATCACTGTGTCTTTGCCTATCATTCAAAACCCATTATTTGTTTTTTTTTTTTTTTACTGCTACGTATTGTATATTAGTGCCTGAAGGTACGCACTTCAGTTCACATGGTAGCACTTATTAGCCAAGTTGGCTGTGCCACCAAATCGGTGAATGTGGCAGCAATGTTCTGGGTCTCACGGCTGCAGATGCATTTCAGTATTTCATTCTGTTGCCTTATTTGGTGTAATCAGTGTTGGGCACGTACCTTCAAAAAAGTAATTAGTTATAGTTACTAGTTACTTCTCACAAATAGTAACTGAGTT
>JAODKF010000047.1:7555837-7570731 GCA_026779585.1 Mormyrus proboscirostris
TTTGAACTTGTTGGACTTGCCATCGTTGTGATTCCTGGATGTTGGTGTGTGCGACTG
Organism: Mormyrus proboscirostris; assembly: GCA_026779585.1. Classification (NCBI taxonomy): domain Eukaryota; kingdom Metazoa; phylum Chordata; class Actinopteri; order Osteoglossiformes; family Mormyridae; genus Mormyrus; species Mormyrus proboscirostris. The sequence continues at coordinate 7,555,895 of JAODKF010000047.1, forward strand.
ACCGTGCGTGTGCTTGTGTGCGAACACCCACACTACTCTGTCTCTGATTGGCAAACAATGGAAATTAACTCAATCTAAGCCAATCATCGCGCTCTCAGTTACACCACGTTTACAGACACACCAATCATCATCACTGGTTACTGTATGTGTCCCGTTCCGGCCCCTAACACACACAAACACACACACACCCCAGAGAAAGAGAGGTCCTGTGGCTCAGAGAGACGCTGCTCGCATGAAAACCGCTTCAGTGTTCTCAGTTATAGTAACGCGCATTTTATCGTCAGTAACGGTAACGGGGGAAACAGTAATTCGTTTGATTGCTTGTTACTGAAAAAGTACAGTATCGCCGTTAGTAACGGCGTTTATTTATAGTGCCGTTATTCCCATCACTGGGTGTAACTAGGGGGGGTGAGTGAAATGGCCGAAAAGTTACATCACGATATTTTGGTTTGAATCACAATACATGATATAGATTTCTTTTTTTTTTTACAAACCAACCAACCAAATTGGAATGTATGTAGTAATGACAATAAACATACTCAATCAGAAATTCTGTGCTTACAAGAAACACTGGTTGTAGCATTATAATATGTGCACATAACCAGATACTCCGCATGTGGTCGGGTCCTTGTGTATCAGGTGGTCAGAAAGATCACGCCACCTGTTGTACGAATGGCATCTTCACAAAATTTGTTAATTACAGTACATTGGACCATGTCAGATTGTGCAAATTCAAACCATTTCCACTCAACCGACCATTTCAAACCATTTCCACTCATCCAACCTTGTTTTTTTCAAAGATCAATTAAGTTTTCAGCTCAAGATCTAGTCACTAACTTGACATCCACTGAGACAGATAATTAGCGAAGAAGTGAGATGTACAGAAAATGCTGAGATGTTATGCATGCTGAAATTGCTGCGTTTCACAGTGGTCAGTTTTTTTTTTTTGTTTTCGCAGCACTGTTGCAACCTCCAAATATGCAGCTATCACATGAAACACACCTGGTTTGTTCTGTCGTTATTGTAATAGTGTTAAGTAGTGCTGTACTGAGATTCTTGCAATAGCTCTGATTTGTGCAATTAGATACAACTGCAACCAGTCACTATAAATTATCATCTTCTTGCCCACCACTAGGCGAGACTACCACAAGCCCATTGTTTTGCCTGCCCTTTTCCTGTAGAATGGAGTTAATCCCCAGTGCTACAGTGGCCTGTTTGTTCACTGGTGAGCCCAACCTCTGTCATTAGGAAAAGCTTGCAGCCTGCTCGGTAACAGTAACTAAGTGACAGCTATGTGTCTGTGTGCTCACGCATGACGTGCTGTGAACGACAGGTGCCATGGGTGCCACACGTCACTACGAGTCACTTGCTGTCAGGATAGTAAGGACCGTTTCATTCGAGTATGTACAGATATCAGGGTAATTCACTGTTCGTTACCGAGTGCCGATACTTAAAGATTCACATCTGAGACGATCCTGATCACATGACCAGTCGATTAGGGCCTCTTTAATGAGGTTGTTAGGATCTCTACTCTGCCCCCTACTGTTGGGAGCCGCCGCATCATCGTGATCCCACCTCGGACCCTCGCTGACAGGGGCGCGTACAGGGAGATGCTCCTGGAGATGCTCCCCACCTGTGGGCTTGTCATCCCGCTTCTGACACCAGCGCAGTGACTCCGATGGGGGCAGCTGGTGGCGAGGCTCGAAAATTCCGGTCTGTTCCGGCCATCCTGCTGCGTCTGTCACTGAGTCAAACTGCCGGAGGTAAACAGCGCGACTCCTGCTCCTGTCACAGCGACGATCTTATTTTTTGGGGGGGGGGGGGGGCTGATATCGCCTCGCTGCCCTCGGGCCCCTGAACTGGGTGTGACCCAGGGGGCACGCATTTCCGGCAGCCTGCAGCTGGACCACCTGCCGCTGAAGCTCCACAAGGTTGCGGCAGAGTCTTGGGCTGGAAGCAGGAAGCCGTGCTCTCCCAGGTCTCACTGCTCTGGCAGGGGTCACAGAAGCCCCCAAGCTGACTTCTTTGGGAGTCGCCTCTATGCTGCTGCTGAAAGAGTAGCTGCCCTTTTTTTTGGGGGGGGGGTACAGTCAGCCCCGTGGGAGGGATCCCTTGCATGTTCATCCTCCATCTTCCAGCCACCAGTCAGGTTTGCTAGCAGACCTAGAGGCTGTACCAGGCAGGGTAAGGCACTAGGCAGGGGTGCACCCTGGGTAGGATGACAGTCCATCTCAGAGCACACATACACATAAGCAGAGCCATATTTTTTGGGCAATTTAGAGACTTGGACTGCAGGAGGAAACCAGAGAACCCAGAGGATACCTGCATGGCAGAGCGAGAACAGCGAGAGCACCTGCACTCGATGAGCCGCCCCGACTCAGCGGCTGCTCTGTCTATCTGGTGGGTGGTGAAGCCACGTCGGCCCTCAGGTCTGGGGGTGGAGATCTGCAATGGTTTGGTCTCCAAAGTCCGACCTGTTTCAGCCATCGGACACCTAGGGGAATGTCCCCAGACACAATTCCAGTAGGCAAGGATCCTTTATTGGGGTACTGAGTAGGTAGGTAGATAAGTAGATAGGTAGATAGATACATGCATGCATACATGTATGCAAACTTTATTGGTTAGGATTCCTACAACATTCAGTTCAGTGTAATCTACCACTTTTCTTCGTGGTAAATCAATGTCCCTGTTCAGTAAGGGTTTACTGAGGCAATTTATCGTTTTTTCACAGTGATGCTTAATTGCTAGTTAATTCCACTATATAAAAGCGCTTTCTATTATACTATTGGGTGGTTGCTTATAATGGAATGCTAAAATCTCTGTGTCTGACGGTCTCCCGTGTGCCTGTAATATTTCCTGAAACTATTAAACCAGCTCTGCAGCATCTAACCATGGGCCCGCGTCTGTAAACAGCTTTCGCAGGAGCGCAGTAATTACTGCTTTCGGGGAGTTATTCAGTTCAAGAGACGCCATGCATTTACTCAGGTGCCGGGGACGCAGGAATGGGAAAGGCGAGGGCAGCAAGCCTGACATCTTTCTCCCTAATTGGTGAATATGACCTGCGAACAGTACTAGCCTAATTGAGTCCTTGTCGGCTGTCCTCTGACTACATGGCATAAATTCAGGGCATAACATTTCAGAACACTTAATGGCCACAGTTAATTAAGCAAGACTGAGGAATCGTTATTGCCGAAACCAGATGGCTTAGCTGACAGAATTATTCACAATTTGCTTGCCATTTGTTGCACATAAGATAAACTGTACAATGGAAATTATTTGGTTATTACTCATGAAATTTTATTGCAGAAGCTTAGGAAGTGTAGAGAAATGGCAAGATTAATTGAGATGGAATGAATCACCAGGACCGATATTGTATGGGCCATGATTCATTGCAGTGTGATTCAGATCATTTGAAATGACTGTCTTTAAAAAAAAAAAAAAAAAAAAAAAAAAAAAACTCGAATAGATGCAAGGTTGGTAAATGATTTAAAACTCTCTATTCCTCATAAAATGGAGTCGGGAGTTACCGTGAGCCAGTGCGCGATTAAGAGATTTATTCTCCTGTGCTTTCGGCAGCCTCTCCTCGCCATCATGTATCTCCCGCATGCCGGGACATGGCAGTGTCTCCTGATGCTGTCACATCCTCTCAGCACAGCCAGAATCACGGCTGCTTTATGTATACATCTTCCCGGGCGTTTGATGGCCGGCTCGGAAGCCTGGTGTCCTCGGCTTGGCCCGCGGGTCCTTCTCAGCGCCGGTGTACGGGGTGTCAGTGTGTGGATGACCCCTGAAAGCTGCAAGAATCCCTCTTCCCGAACGAGCCGGGTTCCATCTCATGGTTCCACTTGATCCTTGACCTGACAGTATGTCGGTACCTGCCATGCATTCGACTGAGCGTAGGGTCTGGTACGGTGGGAAAAAATGCTTTATTTGCCATTTGTACGGATATGTACATGTACATTGGAACGCTTCTTTGGGAATATCTCTTGTTGTTCTTTGAGACATACGTGCACATACAAGTGAGAAGCAAGTTGGGGTCTGAGCACTTGGTCAGCCATTAATATGACACACCTGGAGCATTTTTCGGGGGGTTAAGGGCTTTGCTCAAGAGCCCAACGAAGGCATCAGTCTGCCAACTCTGGAATTTGAACTGGCGACTATCCAGTCACAGGCGCAAAACTGTAACTTGCTGGACCACACGGCGGAGAGGGAGTTGAGGGTCAGATCTCTGCGGAGCTAGGGATGCCCCGTGCCCCTATTGCTTCCGAGTACCTGGGCGTTTGCGACGAGCTCTTGAGAGTTTTTCCTTCTGAGGGCAGAAGGAAAAAATATTGGTTCAGAGTGATAACCAATCAGATTGCATAGGAGGTGGGTCCAAGCAACTGTAGGAGGCTGGACCAAGACAGCTGATTGGTTGGTCCCACCTCTTCTAGTTGTATGGACACATTTCCTCTACGATCTGATTGGTTATCTCTATGAACCAATCGTTTTTTGTTCTGCCCTCAGAACATTTTTGTGTAAGTAAAACTCCCATGAGTTTGAGACAAGGAGGGGGGGTGGGAGAGGGTATCCTGTTTTTGTTTTCTGGCCCATTGAAGCAGCCCACAGGCTTGGCTGAGAGAGGTGTCTCCCGCGTCTTCCAAAGGAAAGGATGTGCCCATGAGAAGGACGGATTTAAACGTAAAGGAAGTAATAAGGGAAGTGCAGAGACAATGCGTACGGCCAGATCGAGCCCGCTGCCTTCCTCCGAGTCACTGTCCTTAGTCATTTAAGTCAAAAGCCCACACAATGCCTGTTAAAGACAAAAAACGGACAGTGCTGACACTTTCTGCGTTGTGTAACTGGCTTCATTGTTGTACCAAGTGCCGCGTTTATTTATTTATTTCCGAAGCACCATTGGCACGGCGTCGGTGCCAGCGGCTGCTCTGCCGCGGTTTTACTTCACAGCGCCGCGTCGAGACCGTACCCATCGCCAAAGCGCTCACCTGCTGCTATAGAGCGCCGAATCAGTATACGTCGTCTCGGTACATGTCCCAGCCGGCCCTGCCAAATGTTTTCTGTCAATAATCCAAGCAGCGAGAGAGCATTGCCCCCGCCAAGGGAGCTCGGCTAACAACTGTAATTGTGCGGACTCGGGGTAGCCTTGGAAATCCTCCGAAAGTGAACCGTGGAATATTTGAAATCGCCGAGGGTTAAAAGAGGGGTTCTCAAACGGCACGCGGGAAATATGAGACCGTGCGGCATCTTAACAAGCAGGTTGGGACCAGAGTCCTTTGAACGAGAGTAATGATGGATGTAAGAGGAGATATTGTGCTGAGGGTCGATCAATAGTGTGAGCTCTCCGTCGGCGCTGGGGCCGGTATATTTCTGTCACAGCGAGAGTGAGTGCAGGATGTCAGCTTGTTGCTGGAATGACTTAGAGAGGTTTAACACCGGCCTCGTCTGATACCCTATAACCCTGTATTTTCCTGCTTGTGATCTAGTGGGACTCAAAGGCCAAAGGGATGTTTTCCTTTCTCTTATCTTCCGGAGCACTGTGGAAAAGAAGGCCTTTTGTCCTCGGATGACAATATTCCCACAGTCCTGTCATGTTTTTTTTCTTTTTCACGGGGCACACTCACCCTTTGCTTTCCGTCACCTCTCATCCCCCCGTTCTGCTGCAGTTTGTAGATTTATTGTGACAGTAAGTCGGACCACAGGAGTTGTATAAAAGTAGGTTCAGAAGTCTACATTAGTCTTTTATGTATTTCAAAATTCGAACTGGTTGCGTGGACTAAAAATGCAGCTTCACTAAATGTAATGGGCATCATTTATTTATTTATTTATTTATTTATTTCTGACTCCCAAAGGTCATTTCTGTGCTTGTGGGTGTTGAAAGCTGAGTAAATTAGGTATTATATCAGTGACATAAATTTTAAGTCTGTGCTTTTTTTGCAACTGTGTTTTGTTGATGAAATTATACGGTGTTCCTATATGAAGGTTTTGTTGGACAAATCTAAAAGATGTCACGTAAAATGCCTTGTATCGTTGGGAATGTTGCGTTGCTGTAGAATGAATTGATGTAATATGGGGGGGTGGCAGTTAGAAACATATATAAGATTGATGGAATACAGACGATTGAATGGTGGAGGAAATGATCTGTTACTTATTTTGAAACCACACCCCTTTGAAGTGCAGCATTGTTCCCATATGAACCAAATAACTTATTATTTTGATGACCCGCATTATTGTGGCCTTTTTGATTGCATGGCGGTAAGTATTTCCTTGAAGCAAAGCCTTTCGGATATAGCCTTTCTTTTTCGGACTACTCACGGGTAGCTGCGCACAGGCCGGGGGGAACAGCTCGCTCCTCCAGACCTCAGTAAATTAGACCCTGCCCCCCCCCCCCTCCCCTCACCTGGCAAGGGGCCATTTCATGCCACATCAGCAGATAGGGCCATGAACAAATCCGATTTTGATGTGGCCAGTTCATTAAAAGGAAGCTTTCATCTCCTTGACACAAATGGTTCATATTGTCGAAAAATACTTTTTTCTTCTTCTTTTTTTTACCGTTTTAAATATGCGAGCAGTAAAAGAGAGCAAGATCTTTATTATGTAGTCAGAAGTGAATAGAGCAGGCTAAGTGATCTAGCAGGGAGATTATGTTCTTTTTCTCTGTGAAGCTTTTGTATCTAACTGTTGAAAGTTTATTTGATTTTTTTTTGTTGTTGTTGTTGTAAAGAAGCAGTACGTAAAATATAATTTAGCAGCAAAATACTTTACTTTGCCAGTACAAATAACCAGTTCTTTTCCCCCATATTGTTTTGATGGATTTTTTTTTGGTATTATTCCACTGCCAGTAAATGTCTGCCGGTCTGTTGTGTTGTTTCCATGTCACCTCGTAATGAGTAGAGGTGTAAGTGTGGTCTTTGTTTGGGGACAGCCCCATGCCACTGCAGATGCCGTTCGCTTTCACAAGCCAGTAAGTACGCCCACCTCCAGGAGCCGAGACAATGCGTGCCTCCGCATTGCTTCCTTTACCTTATGATGTCATATCCTGCATTACAAATTCTCTTAACTTCCTGTTGCTCCTACGACATTCATGGCCCAATCAGATGTAGATACACGGCAAATGTTTCCTTCTGCTTTAAATCTGAGCTTTTCCAGAAGCCGTGGGTTAAATTTTATAGTCCGCTTCTTGGACGGTTAAATGGGTCGGAAGAGGAGGTCACATGAGTGTCATTAAAGTAGGAAGGGGGCATGGGCTTTGCTAAACGCTGAAGCTGCCATCTAGGCTTTGGAGACCAACCCTCCCAGTGACTGTGTAACACTGTTTGTTTGTGTTGTCTGCCTATCACACCAAGCCTGACAACTAAGCATATCTAGCAATCTCTTCAGTCTTGCTTGGCTGCTAGTGTTTTGATTAAATTGTGTCTCGTTGCCAAGTGGCAGTAAAATAGACGTAAGCTTGTATTCTGTAAAGTCCCTCCCTATCAGCTCCTTAATTGAGAGAATGGAGCTATGGTAGTTCATGCAGAACTCCACACAGTTGGTAATGACATCTGTCAACCGCTGAGGCAAATCTGGTAAAGGCTCCAAGTCTCGCTTCTGTAAAAGTTCACCATTGCAGCCTGTAAATGGCAGGGAAATTAAATTAATTGTGAGCTTCTCTCCCAGCAAATTAAGCAGAGTTGTAACTTGACCCATTTTATTTTTTTTTGACAGGTATCAGGATGGAGAATTCTGCTTAAACTATAACTCAAAAACTAGATAAGGAGGTTAACCAGTACAGTACTGGGTGCATCTCTAGATGTTAAGCTTTTAAGCTGTCACCTACCTTTATATTTAAAGGTTAGACAGATCGGTTCCAACTGTCTATCTTGTGTGTGAATGTAATTTCAAGTTCACTCTTGGTGAACTCTTGGTTATTTTACAATATTTACATTTTATGAATATTTACATTTTATGAATTTCAATACAGACATTTCTAATTTTGAGAAACGTGTATACAAGTAACAGCTAGATATCGATTGTCTTTTAGTGTAGATTATCTGACTCAATCCACTACGGTGTCTCTCCTCTGAGCCTCAAAACTAAAACCTGTCTTAAGAAAATTGTCTTTGACCCAGATTTCGTAGCTTTCAGATGTTTACACATGCAGAATGCATTAATAAACAAAGTAAAATTACCTACAATAGGCTAACATGCCGCTCACTGTATTATAATTTGTGCAACATGAGTAACCTAAAGGGATTTTGCATTCATGCCAGGAAAGATCTGGAGAGATACACACTATGTTTCAAGGCTGCTATGTGTGTTTGAAGAGCTTACAGCACCATCTCTTCATGTTGTTGTCTGATTAACAATGTGGGCATATGACTTGCATCAGAACCTATGTTGAAATCATTATAAACCAGACCAAGTATAGACAAAACAAGCTTCTAGACTGTGTCAACCAAATCTGTAGATCGACTTTAGCAAGTTCTTGGTGAAAATAAATTCCTGATGGTTGTCTGTTAGATGGAGTCTGCAGACTTAGTTAATACTCAACATGTTAAAAGCTAAACTCTTTTGATACCTCTGTAGTTTGACGATTTTTGGTGTGGTCTGGTGTTTTAAACAGCCAAAAACAGCTCCAGGCAAAATACTCTTTATTCATCAGGAGATCGTTTCAAGCACATGCAATAAAAGCTGTGCTGTTAATTTCCAAACTGCCTTGAATGAAACATGTATGTCTGTGATGTAAGAGTTTGTTAATGTTTTGTGCCATTGCACTACAGAGAGTCTTCATCTTCTTCAGCTGGGAGTGTACGTTTCTCTTCATCTGCCGTTTATCTTGCAGAAATGATATTGAAAAAAATGATCTCTTCTTTCCGGCAGATTTTTGGTATCAGCGAAAATGATCTTTGTGGGAAAGAAAATAGTGAGTTGAATAAGGTGATTTGTGGCAAAACTAGATGTTGCTGGTCTCTGTTTAAAAAAAAAAAAAAAAGTATGGCATATTGGCTGAATTATGAAAGTCATGCAATCCCAGACTCAGTGTAAGTCCCAGATAACTACAGTACATACATTGGTAACATATATCCAATAATGTGTAAATTTCATGGTATGAATATAGACTGTAATTGCTTCAATAAACTTTTCTTTGATGTGGCTCCCAATATTTTCACATTTCCTGGTTTATCCTGAAGGTAGGTTAGATTATATAGCACTGCCAGCCGTCCTCTTAACCAGAAACACGGCGCTTAGAGTGTGCAGCTATTCTTTATTTTCCCTGCAATGATTTGTTTTTGACATGAGCACCGCCAAAGGTGCTAAATCAGACTCGTATCCCACTGTGCATTTCCTCAAGTGAAAGAAGACATTTGTATTACTGTTTAAACAGTTTAACCCTCTTTTCACTGTTTCTCTGAAATGTTTAATAATGTTTATATAATGTTATCCATGTATTGATTTATGTTGGAGTCAGAATTTACTGTAACCACCACTGCTTCATAGTCCACTGGTTTCTCTACATTGACCCTAATGAATGTATGCCCTGTGATAGACTGGCATTCCATCAAGGGTGACCCCCTGCCTTGTGTCCTATGCCTCCTGGGATAGAATTCCTGTGACCCTATAATAGCAAATGTATGGTGCATAGTGGTCCAAAATTACCACCAGGAAGTCTGCTGCCTGTTCTCCAAACCACTCAGACAATTGTGAAAGGTGTGATTGGCTAAGGAATCTACTTTTGTTTCATTGTTTTCATTGTCTGCAGGCATAGCGTATCACATTAGACCCAACAAATGGCCATTTGCTGAAAGATCACAAACACACAATAAGTGTAACACTTACTGTAAATAAAGTATGGGGCCAGCGTAGCTTTCCTGCGTCAAACACATTTTAATTTCTGCCTCAGCATTACTTTAGGCTAACGTAACTGAGCTAACGTTTTTGGTTTGTATTTGCCTGAGGGAATTTAGTCTTTCAGTGTATCAACTTTTATTAACCTTAGTGCTGGGCTCTGATCTTTGATTTATATTGTTTTTGAAACACAGCCATAATTTTTTTGTATGCTTGTCAAATAATTACAAACAACTGTAGACAATACAGCAGACTTAATCACAGTATTTATTATTTGTATGTCATAGCATAAACTGTGAGTAAGCTTCATGAGTTGGAAATGCTGTTATTTCATCATTGCAGTTGTCTGTGGCTGAAGCAATGCCTGGCCCATTGTTTGCGTTTTTCACAAGCCACTCACTCTTCAAACGGATGCATTTGTGAAGCACCTAAGAACAGATTTTTTGCAAGATTTGTTAAAACACGTGTTTTTTTACATATATTGAAGTATATAGGACAATAAAAGCCAAGACATTAACCAGAAACTCCATCTGCGTGAAATAAATTATTCAACAGTGATAACAGAGCACCTGGTCATAATGTGGACCGTCGTGCTCGGTAATCGTCGGACAGACGCGGGACTCCTTGTTTTTTGTCACGATCTACAGTAGCCATTGAACTTTGTCTTGTAAAAATGAATTGTGTGACAGGCGATTATGAAACAAACTCGTTTTAACCTCTCATATTGAAGTCGAAACAAACACTTTGCTTAAAGCAGTCATATAACTAACTGCATTATAGATATCTTCAGAATGCATTATAATGTATTCATAAAGTATTATAAACATGGATATAACTATTTATAAAAAGGCATAACACTATTATGAATGCTCTCAGCTATAATGCGCTTTAAATGCCTTCATAATGCATTATGAAGGTATTTATAATGCATTGTCGATGAAAGCTTCCTGGAGCATTCATAATGCATTATGAGGGTATGTGTAATGCAGTTATATTTAAAGTGTTTCCAACATGTTTTGAGGAATGTGCAGTATTCAGATTGACTGAAAATTTGTGTATATGAATGTAGACACTGCTAGACTTTCTCTGTCAGTGAACAATGCAAAATGTGGAACTAATTAATATTGTCCATCCATCTATTCTCGAAAACTGCTCATCCAATGCAGAGCAGTAGCTAATTAAGACTAAAATTTGAATATAGATAAAACACCTAGATAAAAACCTATTATTTACATTAATGGGGGCTCCATTTCAGAAGGGGCAAGCAGCCAAACCAACTGGTCTATTTAAAATGGAGGACATGGAAGGTACCAAATGGCTAACTGGATAGGGGTCTTTATTAGTTTCACCTCAGTGGCCAAACCAAATTATGAGTCATTGATTTTTTTCTATGTATTTTTCTTATAATGCTTTTTTTCATTATGATCTCTTAATATTCTATAAATTAATTTGTTAATAGGAGACATGCTCACTGAATTCATGACTGGTAGACCACTTACATTTTTATGACGTTGCCCAACTCCTGGAGGTCTGAGGTGTTTGTAGACATTTACTGTGCTCATTTTTTTTCCTCTAGATTGTTTGCTTTTGTTTGATGTTTTGTTTTGCTTTTCGACTGTGCCGTGTATAACCTGTGCTGATACTCGTTTCACCCCCTTGCACCTACAATAAATCAGAGTAAAGAACCAGATCCTTGTCTGTAAGACCTCTGCTGTTGGCCGTCTTAGCAACAACACTGTTACATAATAAGGAAATATATTTCATGTGGTTCACACTGTATAGTTATAATAAGGTCTAAGCACTGACTTCACACTAATTCAAGGAGTTAATGCTAAACTGTACTGCCTAATTACTCCCAGTAAACCCTGTTTAACCTTGGCAATGCAAATAACTGAATTAGCCAATAATGAAGTTGTGATTTGTGGCCTGGAAGGTATGAAAGGATTCCAGGATTTTATTACGCGGCGCTATAGGGGAGATGCACACTGCCACCCTGATAGTACATTCCCGGCGGAACTTCTGTTGTGTACCAGGTTCACACCCCGAGCAAATACCGAACTCTTTCTATGCATTTACATAAAAGTGTTCATGGTACGAATCCAACTTATAATTTAATTAAAGTGCAGGCACAGGAATAGTGGATGATATACATGTATTGCAAAAAAAGCAAAGAAAATGTCTTAAATAAAAAAATGCATTTAATTTATGTTAATATTAATTTTCCGAAATACCCCTTCTTGTTTTTTTTTTTTCCACTAACCAGGCAGACATTTGCCTTCTTCAAGCCGTTTGTTCAAGCAGAAAGTAGGGAAACAGCTGCTGTACCACTGAATCGAGCGCTACATGTAAATTGGCAAATCGCTCGCTCTTAATGAGATGTGAACGCAAAACAGTTCCTTTGCATGTAACCATAGTAATTTAAATAGTACTAATAGTGACAGTAATAACTATTGATCCATCTTCCAACCACTTGGAGGTATTTATTATTACAAAATGTCTTGGTTGGCCTAATGTATTAGTCAGTATCTTGGTCATATGCAGAAAGAGATGGGGGGGGGGGGCAGAGGGCCCATCCCCAGGAGGTGACAGGAGGTAACCAATGGAAATTGACATGGGGGATGGGGGTAGTTATTAGCCACCGCAGTGCCAGGACGGCCAGACAGGGCTCCTCCATTCTCATCATACGCACAAAAAAGCGGCCCAGCAGCCTCCAGCCTCCCCCTCGCTGGTCCGAGGCCCGGGCCGGTGCCAGGCGCTCTTGCTTGGCCCAGCCTCTGCCTCATCTGCGTGTGGCAGATTAATTGATGTGTCCCGGCACCATTATGCTGACCCGTGGCAGACGGGCCGCTAGCCGTCCCCCGGGACCCACTAACCTTATTGCTTTTTTTCTCCCCCCTGACTCCTTCCTCTCCTAAAGGGCAAGGATGTCAACATCTCCCCAAGGTCACACTGTAAAGCAAATGCAAGACCTTTCCCACATAATTGGATAATTTACCATCATAGACTCACCTCACTGTAGCATGTGGGTTCCGTAGTTAAAATCGTAAATCCAGCGATGGGATTAGTTCATCAATACTGTGTTCTGTCATCGTAATTTATGGATTTTTCACCGTTCGTTATGTGGAGTTGACTGCCTATCACCGGACATTAGCGACGAGTAAAGCGGCTTGCTTTCCGTTTGTAATCATAACCGTGTCTCATGGTGTTGCATACTTCATGGACTCCACCTTGTTATTTTTCAATTTTCTCATGGGTTACAAAAGAGGAGTGAGATGGTTCAGGCTGGAACCTGCCACACTGTTGTCATGCTGCTGTGGTAATTTAGGAAAAAAATCCCCCCGGCACATCAGAACAGTTGTTTGGTGTTTGGAATACTAATTGAAAAGAAGGCAGAGTGGAATCGGTTTATGATACTTAACCTCGGAAAATAGCACAAGGCTTAAGATAAGTGACTGAAGAAAGTGAGATGTCTCTGCTCATATTGCGTTGTACCCTGCAGAGTGTCTCTGTAATTAACTGCTCATTTTTGTTTTATTTCAGGAGGCAGCCACTTTTGCCAGGGAGCAAGGCTTTGAGGTGAGTTGACCGGCAGTTGCTCACTAAACAGATCCTAAAGGATTATTTTTGCTGATAATGAAGTTCTTTTGGACAGTGATTGATGTGCTATTATACTCTCCAGGTCTTGCAGCAGTTGCCATGGAAACCTGGCAGTCGTCATGGTTTCTTTGTTCAGCCAGCTTGGTGTTATGACGCACTCTGCTAGGTCTGCACCCAACATCGCCTACAGATGTTATTTATTGAATTTTGAAATGCCTCATGGGAAGCTGAGAAGTTGGGCACGGCTTATAGCTTCCTCCGCAGATACAGGGGATATCAGGCTGCTTAGTTAAAAAGCCACCTCATTAGCCTCATTACAGTTGGGGAGGATTCACTGCTCCAGATCTGTTGTGATGCTACAGTAAATGGTAACACTACAGTAACCTTTTAATAACTGAATTACTGCCACCTGTGGTTTTAGAATATGCAAATGAAAATGATAGTCCTTCTCAGTACATAAAATATTTATGTATAAAAGCGGCTGTTTCTTCAATGAAGAAGAAGTGGTAATTTTGTCATTTTCCTGTCACATCCATAATATGGGTAATTTATTGTCTTTTTGGTCTTTTTACTAAAATTCTTAAATACCAGGAAGTAAATACAAAAGCCAACCACAGTTGCACACTGCGGGTACCACTTCAGTTTATTTTTTATGTGTTTTTGAAATGTATCAGGAATTAATTCCCTAGTTAGCTGGGTTATTAGAGGAGCTCGGATAAATATACATGTATACACAGGGGAAAAAAATGGAAACCTCAGATAAGCAATTGCTGTTAATGAAGTTTTAACAGGCAATATGCGTGAAATTCTTTCCTTAGCTTCCTGTACTGCATGAGGATATTGGACGTCTGGCACTTATTATTATTTATTTATTTTTGGCTTGGTGCCTGTCGTTTATCATTTTAGGAGGTCAGCTGTGGCATTAGCATGCTATCGTATGCTAAAATTCGAGCTGTTCGGTCCATTTATCATTATCGCGGCTGTGATTTGAAGCACAGGTGCCCGGGAGAACGTTCTGCTTGCTCCTGCAATGCCTGTTACTTGGTGTGTCAGGTAATTAGCATACAGTAAACACAATATCGCTGGTGAACAGTAAACAATGGACAGCGCGTCTTAAATTAAAGAACCATGACACTCCGGCAGTGAACAAATCATTAAAAAAAAAATCTTTTACATGTACAGAAGAAATAGTATAATTTAGAGAATCCATTGGTTTTACCTTGGATTGACCTACAGTCAAACATAATTGGTTCCAGAAGGTAAAACAGTTTCACTCTGAACAATTCCCAGTGTTCCAGTGAACAGGTTTTGTTTCTTCTTTTATTCCCCTTTGTTTGGCAACACTGAGAATCTAGCATATACAGTTGCTTTGATATACAAAGGAGACTGACACGCACGCACACACACACACACAT
>JAODKF010000047.1:7590123-7613265 GCA_026779585.1 Mormyrus proboscirostris
CCCCCCCCCCCCCCCCCCCCCCCCCCCCCCCCCCCCCCCCCCCCCCCCCCCCCCCCCCCCCCCCCCCCACCACACAGCCATGATGTGTTGAACTGGTTCTTAAGGCACAAACACGGGATACGTGCATGTGAAAGGTCCTGATTATTTAAAGGGTCCTCAAACACAGTTTTGTACTCAAACCAGGACTTCTCTCTTGTACTACATTCTTTTTGAACAATATGCCATCTTAAACTGAAATTAAAAAAAAAAAAAATTAGACTAATGGTAACCAAATGGGCTGTTTACTTTCATGATTTAATGCGAGTAGTCTGTAGAAAAGCCTTTTGCAAAGAGGTAATGAGTATCGTCCCTGCGTACAGTGCAGGCCGCTTAGTGCGCTCATTAGTAGAAGGGGGTCCTGCCTGGTGCCCCAGCGCTGGCCGGTAATCTCCCCGTGACTCTGCAGGGCCTCTGACTGGATGCTGCATGTTCCTGGATTTCAATTGCATGCCCGCAGGAGGTCGTTTTTCTCAGTTATGGGATTAGTGGTTGCTCTTCATGGTGATCATTAGAGAGACCTGAAAATTAGGCTGATCCTTTATCCCCAACTGTGCGGCCGGTGTATGGTACGGCTGCCATTGGCAGACGTCGATGAGAAGGAGGCTGGAATCTAGCCGCGATCCGCCTTCTCAGAAAGAAGACACCAGCCCCCAGTCACTGTCCAAATGTAATATAGACCCCCGTGTCCAGCCGCGCGGGACACATCTACCTCTTTATGGGATGCCTTTCCCACTCATTTATAATTAGCAGTCATTTGCCCTGTGGTTCAGAGACATATTTGGCTAACACTTTACTTGACAGCACACAAATAATACAGATTTATGCTATTACTCATGTATTAATTATCCAAACTAGGAACCACACTAAGTCTTACATACTGATCTGATCTTAATTGATTGTTAATGAATCGTGATGCACGTTTTATCTCAAACAGTTACTATATTTGTTACTATATCTGTTAATTCTCTAAACCTTTGTGAACAACTGAAGGAACTATTTAAGGAACAAATAACTCTACTTAAATACTGTTATCGTGTTTGTTCATGATTAATGAA
This sequence comes from Mormyrus proboscirostris, assembly GCA_026779585.1. Lineage (NCBI taxonomy): Eukaryota > Metazoa > Chordata > Actinopteri > Osteoglossiformes > Mormyridae > Mormyrus > Mormyrus proboscirostris. The sequence continues at coordinate 7,591,218 of JAODKF010000047.1, forward strand.
TCATGAGGCATCTTTTATTCCAAGCAGTTACTGTATGTTACTTTATTTAATTCTGTTTACCTTTGTAAACTACTGAAGGAAATAATGAATAACACAAGTGAAATACTGCTGTCATTTATGTTTATTATTACTGAACCGTGACACATCTTTTATCTCAAGTAGTGACTATATTTGTTCATGATTTGTACTTCAATAGTAACTGAGTTATTACTAAGTAATTGTGCCCCATCACGTAAAGTGTTATCCATATTTGGTAACTTAAAATACTAATATTTACTTTTGTATATATTACACCACACAAAAATCATTGCCAAGGAAACATGATATTTATGACAATTCTAGTTGTAGAGCTTTTTAAACAGAACACGTCATAATTCAGAGCAGACTTGCGGCCCGCACCATTTAACGCTAAACAAAAACAAATTTAAATAATTTATTATTAGCATTATGCTAATTAAACTTTGTGTGAATTTGAAAGCTGGGGGATGTAATTAACGACTTGTTTGGGTCTTTTTTCCAGCGGTGTTTTTAAGGTTTCACACAGATGCATTTTGAAAAGGGCCACATTGCTGATTGGACCGGATCACACTCCATGACAGCTGGTTCATTCGCTACTCAAGGTGACAGATGGCAAAACACAAACACAAAAAAGATGGAGCCATGATTAAGTACAGGGAGTGTTTACAGTCACGTAGAATTGGGCATGTTTTTCACAAAATTTTGTTATAGAAAAATTGATATTTTTGTTAAAATGGTTCACAGTTAAACTGTGAATCATTTTCATCATTATTTTTGCAAAAGGGACACAACTAATTAGTGACTGACAGAATTTTTCCTATTTTGTTTTCCTGGAAATTCCGTTTTTGAATTTGCCTTCTTAAATTTGATCACAATTGTTAGTGTCCTCTTTTGGATATATGGCTTAGAAGAACAGGTTTATGGTTTGGTTCAGTCACATAAACATAAACTTGAGAATGACCGACGGCTTTTGGCTTTTGGTCCTCGACCAGCATCTCTTCCCTGAGCAGGAAGAAAGGTGAGTGCCAATTTTGGCTATGGATTGGCCCCTAGATGGGTGCTGGTGTTCTAAGCACCGGCATGGCAGTTGGCAGAAGGGGGAACTGGGGGAGGAGGGAAGAGCGGGTGATGAGCCTGATTATCCTGGGATTGGTGCAGTCATGGAGGACCTGGCCAGACCCATGTTAAAGAGCCTTATCTGCATAATGAAGACGCAGGCCTGTTTCGTCACTGTTTTTCTTCATTCAGCATTGGGAATTCTTTTTTAAGTGAAAATCGCTGTGTTTGACATACGACGTATAAAGAAGTTCTTTAATTTTTCATCATGTTCTGCAAATTTTTATTGGTTTCATATGCAAAATGACATAAGATCAAAAAGGAACAGGCTGGTGTGGTTGATAAGGATTCACACGGCTTTGAATTTAATTAGTTCTGCTAAAAGCATCAAAGCAATTTTGACATTAAGTAGTAAATCAGCAGTCGCATTAAAAGAAGATGTAATATACATTTCTCCTGACAGAAAATTCTACTGTGAGAATAGTGTGATCAATTAACAGCAACAAATGTCAAACTTAATGAATTTACACACTCAAGAGTCTGTTACCTTTAACATTTTAGATTTTTCTGTGCTGCGTTTGGGAACATAGAGTCCAGTTCACATTGTCCTACATGCTGGATTTTAATGATTTCCATTATCAATGTTTGTATCATAGTGATAGTTCAATAACACTTTGAACTGATATGAAGAACTGTTATGTATAAACCTCAAATGTAACGTTCTAACATCTTTCAGGTTTTGTGTGTTGTGGAACTTTGGAGACGTTATTATAACAGATTTGTATTGGTCTATTAAGCACCATTCCATGTAATTAATTAATATCAATTTGGGAAATAGATATCCAAGTGGAATTTCAGGTTGACCTCATAAGCTAGTCTGTGTTACTAAACAGTAGATAGTGGTACAGCTACTAGTACAGTACAGTGCCTATTTGTAACTAAAACTAATAGATCAAACAATACAGGAGTTCTAATCCAGAACTGCTGGAAAGCCCACTTACTTCAAATTTTGTAAATAATCACCGAAATTTCTGAAACTTCATAGGCATATATATATACTGAAAAGAGAAACAGCCATTATTACGCAAAGACTAAAAGTTTTTCATCAGAAAATATGCATGGAATTCATTATCACAAAACTATGTTCAGCCGATTTGTTTGGAGTTTAATTTACAGAATTTTCAGCTGCTTAGGTAGGTCAGCAACAGGAGCGATGAATTAGCCGTTCAAAATGGAAGTCAAGTGCAATGATTTACTATGACAATAAGGATTCTCTTTAATTATATTTTAACATAATTTGAAGCCGGTGATATTAATATACTTTGGGGCTTCTAGTTCATCTTGTTCTGAACACTCTAAGCATAAAAATAGGGCAGTGTTGTACGCTATTTAACTTATATATTCCCAAAATATGAATACACATTTTTAATTATTAATAATGTTTAAATGTCGTACCATTGCACATTCCCAATAGATCCAAGTCCCTCTGGGGTGAGTATAACAAAAATAATCCCCCCCCCCACACACACACACACCACCACCATCACCTACCCCCCATGCTTATAGTTTAACGTTTACCTTGGAATGTAGGTGTGATGTAAATCAAAGAGCGTTTTCCCTGTTCCTGACAGTCTATTATAAGACTGTATAGATTATGCTTAAAATAGCACGCTGTTCTTAAAGGACACGTAAATCTCGCCCTTTATTGTTGTAATTTTAAAATATCCTTATCCTTAAAACAACTGCATCGCCTTAAACGTATGCATTTGTCACTATAAAGAGATTGTCCTCTTGAATCTTAAATTATTCTTTGTTTCTTCCGATCATTTAAACCTGCCAAAATACTTGTTTATTGCATTACTTGTAATAAAATGCGCACGGATACTGCTCTAAATGTAATCTTTATTCGAAACCAGTATAGGTATTTTTTAACATATTTCCCTCATTAAAATCATTTGTATAATTTTTTTTCTGAGACTTATACGGTTCTGGAGATTTTAGATCTTCGCGCTACCTGTCTCTGCGTCTCATCAATATATTAGTTATTTATTTTTTCCACCCAGCAACGTTTCACGGTGGTCTCCTCACTGGAAAAAAAATATATAATTTCCCTATGATCACCCTATGAGTACATATAGCGGCAAGACTTGGCTGCAAACATTTGAGATAGAGTGAAGAAGGGGGAGGGTACTACTTTGTCACAGGCTGCTATGTAGATTAACCTTTCAATTAGCTAGCTAGCTAGTTGTTATCAGGTCTATTCTGCCTGAGCGCGAGCTGTCGCGTGCGTCCCTTTATTAAATACAACAAAGTCTTGGGATTGATTTCCTTCCTGTAATTATTCCTCATCGTTTCAATTACTGCGTTTGCGAAGAGGAGAGAAGAAACCTCGAGGAAAAAAAAAAACTTGAAAAGGTAACAAGCTAGCAAGCAGCAATGTTAGCTGCAGGCATTTTCTTGTTGTGGCTTCCTTTTTTTGTCTTGCATTTAAATAGAGCCGATCGTTGTTGCTGGACCGATATTTAAGGAATACCTAATCGTTTAGGCATCGGAAATAATTGCATTTGGGTTCAAAATGAAACCGCGCTGGAAAAGACATTTGTAACGTGAAATAACTATCGAGGCAGCAAATAGCGTGATGAGCGCTGGATATTCCGTCGGATTACTGGCATTTTCTTTTTTTTCGCTAATACTGTCATTAGAATTTTTGGATATGGAAAGTTGGGTGAACATGTTTAAATCTACATTTCGCAGTGTTGTTACTCACTCCGATTCCTCGGGGTCGCCTCGCTAAGTTGTTACCTTAATACACAATGCGTGCAGCTACCCAACTATTATTTTGTAGGAGTGTGATGTAACGGCGAAGCCAACACAGACATGCAGGCTGGTCGGCTAACAAAATACTATACGAGAGAAAGAATACCGCTAGCTTGAAAAACAGCTATGTGTCTACGTTTTGCAACTGTGTAATTATCCAAGAAGACTATGTACTTGGACAACTGCTTTCATACGTGTTCCTGAACAGAATGTGACACGACCAGTTTTACTGCTCGGCGGTAACTTTATAAAAAATAATTTAAAGAAACGATTCAACAGACTCGTGAAATAAATGATGGAAGTAAAATTGTACGCTGCTAACTAGTTAGCTTCCCCGGTGTCAACCAATCCTTTCGAGGAGGAGTTTGTTGAAAGGTGGAGTGCTGCCTGGTGTTGCTCTATTTGCCAAATCATTGACCCTTCAAAACATAAGCGCTTAGATTTGCTCGGTGCCCATGCATTCGGGCGATTATTAAGTATTTGGAGGAAATCTCATACGGATCTAGCGTCCTTAACATGCGAAAGATGCAGGGGGTCTTGGTGGTATGGGATGTGACTGGCGCTTGGTAATAATGATTGCTAAGTAGTTACCTTAAAAGGCGGGGCAATTGAATATCAGTAGCAGGTCGAAATAGCCAATAAACTCTTTTTAAGGGGGAGCGAGAGCCTATTTTCGATGATTGACGTGCTCTTTATCAAATCAGAAATCGAATTTTTCTTCCTTTACAACCAATATTAAAGTTGCGAGGGAGGGCGCATCACGGTGAAGGTAAGGTTTAATGAGACTCCATTGGGTTGTAATCAGTGTCATGTCGGATTCATGTAAACTACAACATTGTAACAAAATGGCGTCTGTTAGGTACCACCAGCGGCAGGCAGCAGCGCAGCCCTCAGCCACTCACACGCTAGAAGTCAAGGTTTGTCATTTGCCTTTCGTTTACCGAAGTCACAGGTTAATTGGACGATTAACTCGCCGTCATAAATTATCCGCAAGCGTCCCTCGGAGGCTGTCATAAATGTTTGCCTCGAGTTCGGAGTTAGCGGCGGCTAGCTAGCCATCTTGGAGCTGCTATTTGACGTCTGACTAAGCTAGGTATCCAGCAATTAATTTTAGCAACTTTGACAGCTATTTTTTTTTTTTTAAAGTGAAAACGATTTTTGGCGCCGGAGGGGGAGTTTGTTTTATTTATGTAGGTAATGTTTAAAAGTTGAGTTTGGGGGAAAAAGGTTGGCGAATATTTCCTAGTAAGCAGAACTGTCAACCTACGATGTCGGTGACACGAAGTATAACTACATAAATTATCCGCGCAGTTAAATGTTTCTCTTTAGCTGTTGTGACAGAATTTAATTTATTATTATTGTTGTTATTATTATTATTATTATTATTATTATTATTATTATTATTATTATTATTATATGAATGCTGTGAGGATTTCATGGCATGATGTGGCTGCTCGCTTGGGGATGCCGTCTCTCCAGCTGCAATCCTCGGCTGACCCCGCTGCTGCAGTGTGGAGCCGAGTTAGATGCGATCAGCGGAGGCTTGCTGGCCAGCTAAGTTGCTGGATGACAGGGTTGCGGGGATCCGGGGAGAGAGCCGTCCGATACACGTCACCTGCTGGTAGCTCTGCGCACTGTTCTTCCTCTGCCTCCGCGTTTATTCAAATCACTCGCAAAATACACGCAAAAACAGTTGCTCGGTTGCCACACGTACCCTTCCCCTGTTAGATCTTTTTTTAATGTAATTGTCATGTGTAGTTATAGCTCAACAAAATAAACCAAATATCCATATTAAGCAGAGACTTTAACATGGGCTAAAATCGATTCTTCCAGTGTCTGGTGTAAAATCAGTCGATATCAAGATGTGTAATTAGTGGGTTAGATCATGGGCTTGTTGCCTGAAGGTTGTTGGTTTCTGTCTCTTATTTTTTCCTTTGATAAAAGCTACCCAATTTACTCAGGTGAAACCCAAATGAAAATCTGGATAGAAATTGTCAGTTTGAGATGGTGGTAATCAGTATTCCTGAACATGTTATTAATCAGTCTGTAAATTTGCTTATTCATCTGGTTGCTTCAGTCATGAATTATGTTGCTTGGAAATCCATCCATCCATTCATCTTCCAACAGATTATCATGCATATAAAATTCAGGTGACAAATTGATTCAGTAAATTTTGTATAATGAATGTTGCTGCTTTAATATGTATTGTATTTTAAGCACCATCATAGCTGTAACCCGACTAATTGCCTTCAGTATGAAACTGATTTGAGAGGTTGCGTAAATGTTAATTCCATTTTTAGAGGTTAGTGGAATGGGGTGGGGGGGTAGGATGACAGCACTGCCATAAACTTGTTGTTGCTTTGCGAAGGAAAGTTGGACATATTTCCAGCTTCATTTCATGTATTCTGACAGCTTGTTAATGAATAGCCATAATATGTGTGCAGTTAGTTTGAATGTTTAAACAAACTATCTATAGTGGTAAGAGACACATTGCTGTTGTCATTGCTGGTATTTTATTGCTGTAATAACCTCTTCTTTGTTTCATTGATTTCTTTTTATTCTTTTAGGTTTCCACTGAGTCCAGGAGGAATTTTAAAGAGTTTGTGCTTTTTGGGTGATGATAGTCAACTTTATTAAGGATATTTTTGAAATATATCCTCTGCTAAATCTATCTTGCTGACTTTTCCCAGGATTTACAAGAATGCCCTACACTATGCTTTGTCACATATTTTTACAATCCTTTTCACTGTATGGATGCCATTAATTAGTAACAGAGAAATCTCTATGGATCACCTCTGCCTGAAGCAAAGTATTCAACCATGGTAAAACTTGCAAACCCACTATATACGGAGTGGATTCTCGAAGCAATACAAAAGATCAAAAGGCAAAAGCAGAGACCATCTGAAGAGAGAATCTGTCATGCAGTATCAACATCACACGGACTGGACAAGGAGACTGTTTTGGAGCAGTTGGAATTAAGTGTCCATGATGGCTCCATCCTCAAGGTGACAAATAAGGGAAGTGCTTCTTACAAAGACCCAGATAATCCAGGGCGAATAGCACCTCTCAAACCTGGAGGCTTCTCTGTGTCTCTAAAGGGATCAGCATGGAGCTCAAGCGACCTACGCTATGTAGATTGGAATAAGATCTTGAGGCAAGCTATCGAAGCTCTCAATGACCCCATTGGTTCCTCTTTGAAGAACATCGAAAGGTATCTCAGGAACCAGGATGACTTGTCGAACATCATAAGCAACCCCACTTTCCAGCAGCGTCTAAGGTTGGCGGCCAAGCGGGCAGTTAACAATGGAAGGCTGGTGAAGAACGGGCCGCTGTACCGGATGAACTATGGAAGTATTGAAGGAAGGGGATCTTCCAGGTGTACAAGTGCTTCCCCATCATTCCTCCCCCCTGCAAGTCTTCTTCCACACGAGAAGGACCAGGTATGCTGTGCACGTCTTCATTTCTTGGTGTTGATGTTAAACCAGCATTTTGTGTTGAACACTTTTTGTCACCAGGTTTTGTTTGGCTGTTTTATGAAATCTTAGAGATGGTCCATTTAATTTCTTCAGAAGTGTCTTTTTTCAGTTAAGCAGTATTTATATTAGATAAGATGTTTGCAATTTCATGGCAGAGAACTTTGGTAAACCATCAAGATCAATGTGGTTTTTCTTGGGAGCCCATGCTAGACTGGTCTGATTTTTGGATTTTTGTTTAGTGTTGATTTGTGAGTTTCTTCGGAGAATAAAAACAAGTAGAAAGTACGATGGGTTTTGTGACTTTGTTCTTTTGTATAACTTTACAGGTGATAATGTTAATAGATCCTTGACTTGATTATGCTACTGTCTGATTGTGCTGTTGTAGCATGTATATAAAATGCCTCTTTCTGTCAGGTGTAGTAATAGGTTGACCATTTTTTTCCCCAGTTATATATTCCAGTTCTTAGGCAATAGTTTTTAGATAAATTCTTTTAAAAATATATGGGCTCAGATGTTGTGCATTACCAGAAATGAAGTATACTAATTACAGTACATTTCTAGCTGCTGGATACTGCATAATATGTAGTTAACAGCATTTAAACTATTTCCATTTAATCAACCGGCCTCTAAATATTTGTTAGATATACAGCCAACTTGGTTTATATAAGGAATCTGCAAGTAAGCCCCTCCCTTTTTTGTGGTTTGGTAGCCTTCTGTGAATGCGCTGCTCCCTCCCTATTAATGAGTATTAAAGATGCCCATGTAAAACTTTCAGTTAAGTAATTGATTGTGGAGAATTGGTATGTAACATTCAAGCAATTATCTCCTCCAATCACACACTGTTTTATGTCTGTTGCCTGGTCCCCAGTTCAGCCCTTTAGCACTATTCAGGGAAAGTAGCCTGTGTACAGGTAAGTAAGCATTATGATGGCCAATCTCATGCTGATTATAGCCATCAAGATGAGGTTTAGGCTCTCCTTGCTTATTGTTTTATCAAAATTATTATTTTAGCTTGAATGCCAGGATTTAGGATATTCACTCAATGTATGCAATCATTTATGCTGAAGTGTAACAAAGCCTTCGGTTGTGCAGTAAGAGACATAAAACTGGTGATTTATTGTATTTATGATCTTTTACGATGGTGCCATTGTCAGACTTGCCTGTTATGTGTTTTTTTTTTTTTTTTTCTCTCCAAATAAAACAATCCCTGGTTTTTGGTGTCATTAAAGCTGTGATTTCACCCTTTCTGGAAAATGGTACCACAATCCAAAAGTGTGTGCAATTTTTAGTCTCTTAATCGTCAGAAAATTGAGTTCTGTGGTTGACTACTTTTTAAAATCAGTATTTTTCAGGATTTTAGTAAATCACTTTAAATGGTATGACCTGTGGAACAGCAGGTTACCAAAAATCACTAAATTGTGGTTAAATTGCACTGTGTGAGGGCACAAGAATGAATTTAAACAAAAGTTGCTTTTCACGCCGTTGCTGTGACATGCTCCAAACGTCGGTTTAGCCAGGCTTCCCGATGTGAAATTGTTTTTTTCTGCTTTGGCTCCACGAGCCAAGCCGGCTTTTTCTGCTGGTAGATGCTGGATTTGACCCTCTAAAATGGCCTCTGGCAGCATATGCGCCGCTACCAGCCAGGCTCACCTGTTTCATCTGCTGGTTGTGTCAAAAGTTGTACACATGGTTAGCGATCACTGCAGTAGGTTACTGTGTTGATCCATCAAAGACAATGTTAAATTACCATTCCCCCTTTTTTGGATTCCAATCAAACAAAGCAATTTCACATTAATCTGTGTGGGTGTTTCTGTTGGCTATGGTATGAATTGTGCATTTATAATATGACAGTCATCCTTTAACACTATCCAACCGTCTACTTTGAATAATGGATAGGGTCACGGGTAGGGTTAGCTGAACTACAGTCGGTGTCGGGATGCACAGAGAAGGGTAGGTTCTGGATGGCATGCCAGCCTGTGGCACTGGTACACGGAGGCATACAGTAGTGGCCGTTTTGGAGTTACCAGTGCACCTGAATTACCAGTTTGCAAATCGGGAAGGTTTATATCAGAATATTTAGTGAGTTTAAAGGAAAGTCTTTTATGTAGCACTGGGGCAAAGTTATGTGGATTCTAAACAGACAAATGATAATTAATGAGCTGTGAATTCTCAGAACCGCAAAGCACTGATACTGATCAGGTTCATTTGTATGTGCAAATCAATAGGACAGTCAGGCTCCAATACAGACTTATAAAGATGGATAATGTGCTATCAGGATATACATGCATGTGGGATATTGTGCCTTCTTTTCCAAGTCAGCACGGAATGCATGCGTATTGAAAGAGGTCCTTAATATCATCAGATCGGACGCAGAACCCAGGAATATTGCAAATGATCATTAACATGGCGATTGAAGTTAGCCTAATGCTACACAGACACTTTTCTGTGACCACATGTGTGCGTTTTAAGTGATGTTTGGCCACCACTCACCTGCAGTAACGCCTTCTTTTTCTTCATTCAGCATTGGAACACTGGAAGCGGCTAAGTAATCAAATGAAAACGGGACATTCCCTTGTCTTTGAATTATTTAATTACAGGCCCCTAGTTTCCAGGAATAGACCTTGTCTACTGCTAGGAGGTATATTACATTGACATGAGCATGTGATCGTATAGTGCCAGTTCCTCAGCAGTTAGCAAAGGTCTCCTCTTGCAGATGGTCCTGCATCTTGTGATTGATTGTGTTTATGAACTGGTTGGTGGTTCTGTAAACAATGGGGGCAGAATTGGGATCAAAGGCCCCTGTTAAGTGACTGTACTATTTCAAGCTGGCGGTCTGCATCAGCTTGTATACCACTGATAAATCAGAATGTTTTAAAGAATTTTTTTTTTTTTTTTTTTTAAATGGTCACCCTAGATTTTTTTTTTTTTTTTCTTTTATCCTGGGCTTGGTAAAATTGATCCAAAAATTGATTTCCTTACTTAAACTGTCAGGAATGATCCAGGATTAAAATCTTGCTCTGTGGCAACTGGGACATGGGACAGATATAGATCTTCCAAAAAAAAAAAAAAAATAGGACTCGTAGCAAGTTTGTGCTGAGCTTTAACCTGCTTTAAAATGATGTCTCTGGTCTCACTGACTAATGAACACGCGGAAGTGGATTCATTTTCTCGGTTTGACTCACGGCGGGTAGCTGAGGGACAGTAAGTGGTTCACATACTGTAGAGGGATGCATTTAGCCTCCTGTTTGTCTAGAGTGTGACTTCACTCGGCAGCTGAAATGTTCATGCACCACGACTGAATATTCCATAACATATTAGGTTCCCTTTAAAATAATAGGCCATTTCTGTTGAATTGTTAAGTGGAGGAAGAACCTCTTTTTGATCAATGGGAGCCCAGCAGTGGTTTGCTTGTCTTGACATGCAGCGATGCGTATGTAATGCCAATAGTGCGATATGTTGCTCGTCGTTAATGGTAACGGATGCCTTTGTGTGAAGTATTAAGCTTGTGGTATCATTTAAAAGCAAATTTGCTAATGCTTTTATTTATTTATTTTAATTAGACTTCTTTAATTATGTTATAAATGGCAATTATCAGCTTCGGGTGCGCAAATCCCCCTGCACATACACTGCTCCTTTTGGCTCCAGTTTTCCTGCATCCAGCTGACTGATTGATCATCTCAAGCTGTTTATTTCATTGACAAACTCTCACTGTGCTGAGCACTTTTCACTGCGGGTGCCCTGCAACTGCTGATATTTGAAGAACCTCGGAGACTTGCTGAACCGCCCGACTCTTAATTGACTGGTTAAACGGCTGTTAAGTCATTTCATCTATAGGTTTTTAAAAAGAATATTGATGCGTTCAGTATTAAGTACGCAACAAGCAGTTGTCTTTATTCATACTAACAAGGTAATATGTCGCATATGGGCATGCTGAATTAACCTTGGTTATGCAAGTTTTTTTTTTTTTTTTTTTTTTTTAGACGTGGTAGTTTGGTAAAACGGCTCCTCCCCTCCATAGATGTGGCGGAGTATGATTGTGTTTGTATGATCTAATACACCCGACTAAGTCATGTTACAGGTACATGACTTTAAACGTTCCAGCGAGGCCATGATGTTTTGTTCTCTGCTTGTGGTCGTCTTGCCATGTCATTGCCTTGTGCACTGCATCAAACACCTGAAACTGGTTCATTTCTTGAAAAGGTCTTATTTTGTTATGGAAGGTAAAAAAAAAAAAATCTATAGAAGTTTAATTTTTGCTTTTGCATGCATTGGAGATTAGTTGAGATTTGGTGCTAGTATCATTGAAATCAGTTTGATTTTGTTTAAAGTTATAACCAGTTTCATCTAGCCCAACTGAGAAATACTCCCATACAGCATTCGGTAGCGTTTTGTAGCTTTTGCGAACAGAAATTTTTTCTTTTTCATTTTAACTACTCTTAAGTGCAAAAATGCAGAAGCAGCCCCTGCGATTTTCTTGTGGCTACTGTTATCTTCAGCGTTCCCAGGTCTTAAAAAAATGCTGACTCACCTTTTGAGTTGCATAATAAGCTTAAACAAATGACAGCAACCAGGTCTTCGTAGAATTGCCCCTCTTTATAACCGAACACTCATGTTGTGTTTTGGGCACATTTTCGGCTTTGTGAACAGTGACAGAGGAACCGTTTGTAAGCTCATAGTCGCTGATAAAAATTCAGTTACTTTTGTGAACGATGAGCTTTCGTGATGGTGTGACTGGCTGCTTGTGAGCGCTCGGGCAGCAGGGCTGCGTAGTGGTGAAGGGAATGGATCTGCAGCTGAATGGCTGCATCATTTCATATGGGGGGGGGACTGAACCCAATGCAGTTTAATAATCTAAACAAATCAATGTGAATTCACAGATTTTAGGGATGGGTGACTCTTGCATTCTGGTGGCATCTGTCTGCTGATCACCAGCTGGGTCATTTCTGAGTTTGGTGCTAAAGCATTAGCAAAAAGTATCCTATCGGTGACCGAAAATGTAGTCCTAGACAAATGGCTGGTGAGCATGGCTACTAGTAAAGCGATAAAGGTCGAGTGCACCCTGCAGGGTGAGGTTTAGCTAGGAAACTGTGGTTTTGCACTGTTTGCACGCAGGCGGGCTCTTACGGACACATGAAGCTAAAAATTTCTTTTGACAGGAACACATTCATTCTTGTATAAACAAAGTGGCCCCATAAATGAGGCTCTTGCCGTACTGCTCAGGGATGATGATGAATATGGATAACTTTCAGGAAGTTGTAACTATCCTAGCCATTTACACGAGCTGGGCCAGACTGCATTTGTAATGGTGATTTGGGTACTTTATTTATTTATATTAAATGGATCTTTTATAAGAACAGCATGTGAACATTGCTGAGGCTCTAACGTGCACTGAATACTAGATATGTGTGCAGGTTCTCTAACTGCAGTTTAACAAGTCATAATAGCGGTCAGATAATAGATCTTATGGTTCATCTGTTTATTTGATGTTTTTCCAGTGGTCTCTCCCCATAACTGAATTGTATGCGCTAAGGTGTAAATCCCCTGAGCCTGATGTTTAGCACACGTTGCCCACAGCTGTAGGCTATATTACACTCCATCAAGTCTAGCCAGAAAACAGACCATAAATAAATGAATGAAAATAAAGTGATGCAGTGATCCAGGTGAATGGACGCTGGATCCAAGTCGGGCTGTTTTGTTGAATCGGTTTTCTGTTACTGAAAGGAAACACGCTGTTAATTAGCATCGGTGACTTGCAGCGCCGCTAGTAGGGCAGCCACGGAATGGATGGCGCTTGTACGTCTGGTTTTCATTACATCACAGTGAACGTCGACCTCGCGTCTTAGCCAACGCAGGTCATCAGCTCCTTCATTTTAAGTGATCCAGGAGAGTCTCTGTTGCTTATTATTTACCCCCCCCCTTACATTTTAAGCTCTGGTGTGTGTTTCTCACTGTGTTTCAGCACAACATGACGCAATAAAGATTTCCCACTCGCTGATCCCGGTCCCTCTATCAGCTCGAACTGATGCGGCGTGTATCTGACGCTGAGATGCTGCATGTGTGCTTTCTGAGTCACTCGCTTTATTAGCTGTCTGTGAGATGCAACAGCGGTGTGATTAGGTTATTAAAGACTGGTGATGATGAGGATTATAGTCAAAAAATAAATACAGACATTTGAGCGACCTGTTGCACAGATGTTAAGTTTTTTTTTTTTTTTAACCACTTCTAATCTAGTCAGTTTGTATATGATTGTGAAAATGCCTTTGGTTGAGATTGTACTTCGAAACCTGTGACTGACAATTGGGTGGGAAATGGGATCGATCTTTATGGGGGGAAACTGTGGCAATGGAAAAGGGCTGATGGGACACTTCAGAACTACAGAAACAAACTGCCCTTCTAGAGTGGACTGAAATGAAAAGCAAGTGGACAGGGTGGGGACAGGAAATGCTGGTACATGTCATGAGACACTGAGTAGACGGAAGGTGGGTGGTTCTGCCTGGTTATTAGGAATGTGGAGAGAGAAACAGGCCTCACCAATTAATACCCTTCAGTGGTAACGAGGGACAGGTGGGATTGATCAGCATTCCAATCTCGGGCACCTGAAAATTCCTCCCAAGTCTCCAGAAGGACTAACAGATCTTAGACTGTTTTGTTTTAATCCACTTGTGTAATTAGACCTACAGGTGGTGACTGAAATCAGTGAGAGACTTTTCCAGTATTAATGTTTTCTAGTTGAATTTGTAAAGGTTTTCATTTGGGTTCTGATGTTCCTTCATCTCAGTTTCTTTTTTTCAGCACTTACCTGAAATACTCTAATGCAACGGCCCTGATAATTAATAACAGAAAATGGTGACTAATCATGTCTGTGTGGTACTTTACACTCCCCACTGCTCATTGTGGTCCTTTTTCTTGCTTGCTTGCTTTCCATCTCACCCCTGTGCTGTGTGCCCCCAGCCTCGCGCTGACCCCATCCCCATATGCAGCTTTTGTCTGGGCACGAAGGAGTCCAACCGCGAGAAGAGGCCCGAGGAGTTGCTGTCCTGCGCGGACTGTGGGAGCAGCGGTGAGTGTCCTGGGTGCCTCCGAGGCATCAACGTTTGGGCATCCGGCAGTGATGTGATATGAAAGTGACGTGATGTGATGTCAGAGCTGGGAACATATTTCTTCAATAAGAAACTCCTAAGCTTATTTAAGGCATTGCTAATGCAGTATTTTGGCAACCACTCAAGAACTGGGTGCTGCTTTTTTGTATCAAGCTCAATGAATTTGTGAACCACAGTATATTGTAATGTGGTGAGAGTCTTCAGCTGAAGCATGTCTCCCTGCTCCCCCCCCCTGAATGAGGCCCTACTCTTGTGGCGGGGGTGATTAGAATGGCGTGAGGTCCCTTTTCACCGGTTGGCCCTTCTGCGGAGGAGCCAGACGTCACGTGATGAGATTTCGATTGTTGTTGGGAAGGCTTTTGTGAATTCATCCACCATGTTTAAATCCTAATCGCTTAATATTTGGGTTTCTCGTTTATTGAGATGCTGTATTTCATTTTTGCATGTTTCTTTGCTTGATAAAATCTGTTCTCCCATTGTGGACATATGCAGGTGCTACCCATAACTGTTTTTGGCAATGTTGGTTTGTGTGGCTTTTGGTGATTTTCAGTTCCGTCCAATAAACATTTTAAACGCAGCATTTTCGCATTGCCTGATGGGTGCAATAGGTGTATCAAGTATTAGAAGACCAAATTTATTTTTTTTTGCCACACATTTTGCACCCTTCTGCTGCTATTTGTCTGGTCAGGTGTTTGGTAAGATGTATTCCAAGGTTCAGCTTATTGTAGCAGGTTGATGTTACTCTGCATTTCAGTCCTGAGGTACGTCAGTGCCGAACGGCATTGTGGGATAGCGGCAGAAAAGGATTGGCCTCTTGTCTTGTGGGTGGCATTTTTCCACACTCCTCTTTCCTCTGGACTCAGCTGGCAGCATCCCATTAAGTTACCTCTTCAAAGTAGTAATTTGAGTCAAACAATTATTTGAAATGCCAAGCGTAATCGCTTTCCTAGTGACATTCTTATTGGCTAAAATTGACTAAGGAGCCGGGTTTCCCTCCATCGTTCGGAGTGTATCAAAATGCCCCCTGCTGAAGAACACCAGTTATGAGACCGACAGCCTTTTCCCTTCCTTTCTCCCAAACCATGACTTTCATGGATTATCTTAATGTGCAAATAAATGCTTCCTATCTCTCACTGAGGTCAAACTATCCTTCACCAGTCACTCATTAAGGTTAAATGTATTGTTTTTTGGAACTGCATCCAGCATAAAAATCACATTGATGTATCTTATGTGTTGAATCTGCATCCGTTTGCCGCCGCTTTTAGAACCATTTTCTTTAATCCTGCACACTATTAAGTTGATGGTGGCTCCAACGTTGAGTTCTTCAAAATGTTAGGCTGGATATTTATTTTTGTGTGTAAATGGGTTTTTGTACTATGCAGTAAATCTGATAAATCTGGTTTTGTGTTTTGCCTTGACTTTCTTTAAGGACATCCATCCTGTCTGAAGTTCTCTCCAGAGCTGACCACGAATGTAAAGGCGCTGCGATGGCAGTGTATTGAATGCAAAACCTGTAGTTCCTGTCAAATCCAAGGGAAAAATGCTGTAAGTAATTTGGGGGGAAAAAAATCTTGATTGTCCTCCCCTATGAGTAATGCATGCATTCTAGCAGAGGAAACTGTTTTTGTACATTGTATACGGCCAGTTTGTGTCCAGTCATCCTCTTCAGAAATGGTTAGTTCTGCTAATTAGTTCCTAGAACATTTATGAGTGGGGAGGGGCAGGGTGAACTTTTTTTATTTTATTGTAATTTATTATGAAACGAATGCATGGAGGACATTGGATCACAATATAACATGTAAAAAATAACAGCCTTGCAAGTTGGTGCTCAATCCGTGCTTAGACTGACGTATAGAAGCTGGATGAGGGAATTTAGAGAGTGGCAATCCCTGGCTACATGCTGAGAGCCCCTAGTGGTGAGGCAACTTGGAATATTTCCAGCGAGGGAGAGAATCGGCCGGGATTTTATTTCTTTAGTGCATGCGTGACTCGGAGGCCATGTCGGTTGTGTCAGCGAGGAAGCCGAAAGCAAGGTCGCCGTGTAAAACGAGGTGAAAGTCAGGGATAAAAACAGAATGTGAACTGATTCTTCCAGGACGACATGCTATTCTGCGATTCTTGTGATCGGGGTTTCCATATGGAGTGCTGTGACCCACCGCTTTCGAGAATGCCAAAAGGTAAGATCATCAATCCATCTGCCCCCCACCGCCCCCAGTTCAGTGTTAAAATGTTATATCGATTTACCTTGCATTACAGTATGGGGCCTGACAGCAGCGCTCGTAAAGCGTGCGGAAATGTGAAAAAGTCGGCTCGTATACTTACTGCCATGTTATTACCTTTCTCCATCTATTTTCCCGAAAACGTATCTGTTGTTTTTAAATTGATTTCCGTTTCCCCCAAGATGTGAATTGACACCAGAAATGAAAGCATTTAAATTGTGTGCATTACTCAGGAGTATTTCAAGCGAGTGTGTGTCCTTTTGAATTGATTGACCAATCAAATGCTCTTTCTGCTTGGACATCCTCCAGGAATGTGGATCTGCCAAGTGTGCAGGCCAAAGGAAAAGAGAAAGCATTTGCTGCATCAGAGAGCTGCCCAGATCAAACGTCGATATGCAAAGCCGTTAGGAAGACCCAAAAAAAAGCCCAAACAGTGTACCATGTATGTTAGTCTGAATTTGATACCATCTGTGTGGAAAGATTTTTCTGTATGAATCTGAAGTGCATAAATTATTTATCTTTTTATATTGGTTTAAGATTGATTGCCAGTTTTTTTTTTGTGAAGTCCCAGTTTCCAAAAATCTTTTGAAGTTGGTATTGTATCAACGTTCACCTCAGATATAAAATGTAAGGAAAAAAATGCAGTATTTTCCTGCAGGTTTGATTTTTGCCGTATGTCTGATCAGTTATTTCTGGCTCCTCGACGCTCCAAGCACCTTTTTCATACTGCGGGTCCTCCTGCGTTGGATTAAGCATCTGACCAGCCACTCTGAATGTCGCTCAGAGTTCCTCATGTTCTGTGAACATGCTCTGCATTTTAACCGTCCCTCTTAACTGTGGCTGCCTGTGAGCCTAACCTCTGCCTTTAAGGGGCAAGTTAATACAACTGTTGGGGAATGTCTATGGGGAAGTCTATTTTTCGTTGCATTAAATGCTTGACGTTCTGTTAATTTGTCGAGCTATTCTAGATGTAAATTTTGATTTCAACGCTGATGGACCTTTTCTTTTAACTGTGTCTTACTGTTTCACCTACCTGTAGGTCTGTAACCAGTGGAGGCGGTTCCATGATAGCACTGGCTGGAAGGGGGTCACCTGGTAGGGGTCAAAAGATTACCGTCTGTACCACACGTTCATCTGGTCATGCTGCATCTGTGACGGACGCAAGACACAGGGAGCTGGCTCTTACAGACCCCTGTTGGGCTGATGACACCACCAAATTCCCCACCCCCCCCCCCACCCCCACCCCCGCGTGTTTCACGTCCACATCCACCTCCCCCAGACTCACTGTTAACAAGAAAACCAAAGGTCTTATCGATGGGCTTTCGAAATTTTTCACGCCGTCGCCGGTCGGCCGCCGGTCGCGGGGTGAGGCGGTAGGCCCATCGAGGCGGGGGCGCCCAAGGAAGCGGGGTCTTCAGAAACCCCCGTCCGCTCCTCATTCCTGCATGGTGGCCCCTGGCACCACCCAAAAGCTAACCACCAACACCACCACCCCCCTCAGTCCACTTCCGCCCGGTCCTCCATTACCTGGACAGAGCCCCACCTCTCAGAAATCCAACAGTTCCACCTTGGCTAACTCCCCCCAGAGTTCTTCGAGCCAGTCTAGTGCGCCGTCCTTTAGTAGCCTCTCCAATAACAGCCAACTTAAGGGACTTTTCGATGGACTCTCTCATATCTATGCCACTCAGGGACAATCTCGGAAAAAGGGACTCCCTAGTTACGCTCCGCCTAAGCGCACGCGCCGTAAGCCGGATTTGTCTTCCACGGCAAAGTCTTGCCCCCAGCTCCACGGAAAGAAAGACATTAAGAATAGGATGGCGGCCCAGCCTTCTCCCCTCTCCGGGTGGGGCCTGCCGAGAGGACGCCCCTTTAAGGCGGCTGGTCATTTCAGGCGAACGTCCTTCCTCAGAAAGCACAGGATGCTAGGCAGGTTAAAATATAAAGTGACCCCTCAGAAGGGTGCCCCCTCTCCAGGGAAGGGGGGCTTGACAGATGGAAGGAGTAAGCCTGAGCACACTGATGGTAAGCAAAAGGCTCCACACTCCAGCCAAACCTGCGTCTCGTCCAGCAAAGACACATTGTAACATTGAGCTTCTGCCATTCATCCCCCCCCCTCCCCATTGTCTCCTAACTAAACTATCGGAAAGTAGTTAAAAGCACATTTGCGGCTCCTCCTTGCTGATTAACTTGTAGCCTGTCCTTTGACTAATCCCGGGTCCACCTTTTTGTTTTGTTTCTTGTATCGTGTTTTTTTTTTTTTTCCCCTTTTTGGTATTGCTCTGTGTGTGTAGTCTCTCTAGGGCTCCCACACCTGCTTGCGGATCTGTCATTGCGCATGGTGGCCTGTCCTCATTCAGCCCCCCCCCGCTCTGTTCCTGTCCCCATACCTCTGCTTTGACTTGCCCATCTCCATCGCCTCCTAGTGGCCTCCCTTTTTCCGCGAGCCTTGTCTCTCAACTCGATTACACCACAAAAATCTGTGCCGTTGAATGTCGCTCATCGGCTTGCCCACTCCTCATGAATTGTGGCTCTTGTGCTAATTGTAATGGTTTCCCCCATCAACCCCCCTTGTGTTTACCCCTTTGTAAGCCACCCTGCCTAAATGTGGGAAAAGGGGCTTTTTCTTTTTTAAAAAAAAGCCTTTAGCTTGTGGTTTATCGGGTTAAAGATAAGAGTTTGCTTATGTGCGTAATTTGTGATAAAATTTAGATCCTGGGCCACTGGCACATTTTTAAATATGATCATTTTAATGTCTGTCAGATGTGTTTGTGATTTTGTTTTAACTGCAGCTACTGTAAAGTGGCTTCTCCTGCTGTATAATAGCTTTCGTGTTCAAATACTGTCACAAAAGCGGCAAGTGAATCATTTCATCTCATAATTGAGTGACTGAATGCCTCAGGCTCTTCTGTGAAGAACCTTTTCTGCTTCTTTACAGCCAAAAGTGAGGGATACAGACAAAACACCATTTTCCTTTGTTTATCATCTGCTTTATTACTTGATCTAATTAAATACTGTTATATGAAGAATGGCTAAGAACATGAAAGCTATTATGTGGTGGTCCATTAACTTGAGTGTTGACCTTTTTGTCAAAGCTTTTATTTCATCCTAATTGGAAAATGATTTAAAATGATTTCTTCCGTTGTACTAACATCACAACATTCTTGATTAGCGTGAATATGGATATGTATGCTAAGATAGTGTTTGAAAGAATCGCTTCTCTACTCTAACGTGCAGCTCAGGTTGGCATAGATTTGCTTTGTTTGCATACATTTTGTGCGATTGAGTGTCTTGTTTCTACTTACTATATTTATAGGTGCTATAATCAAGCTGGTAATTCAGTGATTCCATGACTGTGAAAATAAACTAAAGCATGTTAATGATAAAATGTTTGAGAGCTCAATTTAGAAGCTGCTAGATGTGTTTGGAGAACCCAATGGTCATCTTGTATGAGCTTTGTCAGTAACCTTTGAATGGGTGTTTTTAGGGTAGTTTTTATCCAGTTATTATGCTTTGATATGGTATTACTGTGTATACACTGTCCCTGTATCCGTCTGAAATGCAGATTATTTTTTTTCTTTCTTTCTTTTTGTGAATGATTCAGAAAATGAAGGCATCAGGCAAGTGAAGCAGGAGACTCCAGACTTGAGTGCGGCAGTTTCAAAGGAGCACGTTACACAAGAGGATTTGGAGATTTTTAAGCAAGTGCAGGAGCTCTCGATGCAGGTGAGGAGGCTCATTTTGTGCCTGAATTACTCCAGGCTTCTCCCATTGGTGCACAGAATTATATTGCTTTAGTTAAATGTGAAAGCATTGGGACCCTGATGAAATGGGTTTTTGAAGTACACGGTGCTTCTTGCAGCTCACAGGCCGTAACCAGTGTTCTGTCCTTCAACATACTGCAGTTTATAAGGTTTTAGATGTTATTTTGGAAAACTTCGACCCTTCCCTCTCCCCTGTCCTTTAAGCCTGTACTTGTACTCTGACATACCATTATTCTGTACCCTTGCAGAAAACAGGGTGTGTAAACACGACAGGTTCTGGGCGGTACCCCACAGTCATTGACTTTGGGAAGTACGAGATCCAGACCTGGTATTCTTCGCCCTACCCGCCCGAATATTCAAGGTATGAATCACCGGTAGCCTAGTTCTGTCTGCCAAGCCGCCGTCCGGCCGAGTGTGACGGCCTCCCATTCTGCCCCGCAGATTACACAAGCTGTATCTCTGCGAGTTCTGCTTGAAGTACATGAGGAGCAAGAATATTCTCCAGCGGCATTCAAAGAAGTGTGGCTGGTTTCACCCACCAGCCAATGAGATCTACCGAAAGGATGACTTGTCTGTGTTTGAGGTGAGTGGCCAATTTAGTTTTCTTTAGGCTCTCTTGGTTTGGTTTTGTCAGAATTATTCTTCTGGAATAATGGAATGTGGATCTGTTGTGCCTTTGCCCCTATGTATTTATCTAATTGCTTCAACACGTTTTTGAGTTAAACCACCCCGGTATTTCTCACCCCCACCCACCCAAAATAAAATCCTGTGAAGCCCATTGAACTTGCTACGTGCCGTGTGTGACACGCAGCTGAGGCGTTCTGTGATCTGATGGAGCTGCATTTCTTACTGCTTGCCACCAGTGACCTGCAGCCTCAGTGTAGCCGGCTCTCTCTCCAGGCAGCAGAGATGCACTGAAATGATTTACCCCCTGGTTTCCTCTGGCGGAGCCGCGCTGCATGTATTCTGTCGATTCACGGTCCGCAGAGGACGTGATCTCAGCATGAGCTCTGATCTCAGCATGAGCTCTAAGCTCAGCCACCTGCCCCCCCCCCCCCAGTCCCCAAGCGTTGTTGTCAAAATTTAAACATAATGTTTGGACCCGCATCTTGCTTTGTCTTGCAGAGAAAATTCGATTTGCTGTAGTTTTAAATTTACCTTTTTTTTTGAAAGTGGAAACTTAGTTATCTGTAGACTGGTTCTTGTTATATAATTTGTACTTGACATGGAGACAATGCTGAGTGAATCCTTTTGCCTTAAATCTTCCCTTTCAGGTTGATGGTAATATAAGCAAAATATTCTGCCAAAACCTCTGCTTGCTGGCTAAACTCTTTCTGGACCACAAAACACTTTATTATGATGTCGAGCCTTTCCTTTTTTATATACTTACAAAGAATGATGAAAAGGGTTGCCATCTTGTGGGATACTTTTCAAAGGTAAGTTCCTCACCCACCCCCCACCCCCCCCCCATTATTCATTATGCTAATGCTGTTCGGACTGTAGGGGGTGTAACAGTAATTTCCGTTTCAGATGGGGAGGGTATGTGGTTTGTGGAACAAGGTGCTCTGTATTTAAAGAGATTCCATCCAATTTCCCGGGGG
>JAODKF010000047.1:7621654-7637624 GCA_026779585.1 Mormyrus proboscirostris
ATTACTGTAATTTTTTTTTTTTTTCTCCTCCCTTCCTCCTTGTATGTAGTTTATTTTTGGTTAATCTATGGAAAAACCAGCACTTGGTAAGAATGCAAAAAAAGAAAAAAAAAAAAAAACAAAAATTTGACACGTTCTCTGAGCTTATTTTGTTTTAATTTTTCCTGGTTTTTGGGAAGCCTTACATTAACAGATTTGATTTGATTTAGTGTCGTTCGCTCTCAAATGTATTTGATGATGAGCTTCAGCAAGAGAAGGCTTCTGTGCCGGCTCTGCGGCGTTTCGGCAGCCTGGGTGACGAAGCTATTTAATGTGCCTGCTACGGATAGTAAACGTGTATTAGAGCCTTTCAGTCGACCTGTCCAACAGTACTGAAATTTAGTTTGTACCATAATTTATGCCTTTGTACGTTTAAATTATTGTACATTGTTTTATTTTTTGTAAAGTGACACTTAGCATGCTACAGCGTCTTTGTCAGTGACAGTGCATTAAGTAGTACTGTACAAGTGTTGTGCTTAATAGCAAAGCCATTTTAAAAATGTATGGCCTTCATTAGATTTCCCTGTTATGGGAGAAAGATTATACTATATTTTTGTTAATTCTAATACTGTACAAATTGTAAACTTAGTTTTGTTTTTGGTTAAGTTTGAAAGGTTTTATTGCTAAATGTGTATAATTCTGAACTTTTTGTAACAAATTTCCTTAAAGGAGGCAGCTTTCTGTTTTATAATGCAGACTGATTTCTGTCTAAATAATGAAGCATATCTCATATTTGTACCCGAAAAAGTTCTAAAACATTTCAAAGTATGCGAACCGAAATGTGGCAGGATTTTAAAAAAGTAACGTTGATGAAGATTAAAATAAATTTAGTCCAAAGTTGTATTTTATGGAAATGCCTTTAACTTTACATTTTCATTCCATCTGTAGATTTGTTTTCTATCTTTATAAGATGTCGGATTTATATTTTACGAAAGCGTAGAGCAGTAGCCTGTGAATAGAACAAACTAAGCTAATGAATCGCATGTAAAAAGCAAATTGTACTCGTGTCTGTTAATATTCCTCTTTTTTGTAGCCTTTGTTACCTGTACAGAGCGGCTGGTAGGAATGAGGGGGGAAACCTGCTTATGTGTACAAAATAGTACAGAACAAGTCTCGTATTTATGAGTTACCTTAGTCCCTTAAAATGCTGTACATTTTAGCATAAAATAAATTATGATGAACCACGTGTAAGCTTCTGTTATTTGTTAGCTCATTGAAAAGCTCGTGACAGTTGGATGTTCAGACTTCTCGTTAATTAATTGAGATTGTGGAATGTATATATGCTATCGGTCTATAAGGAAGTAGCTTCGAGGCACAGACACGTATCACTCGTCACTGAGGTCTTGTAAGCTTTAGCACCGTTGACCGTGTCCCTCAAGTCATGGGCATGGATCTTCTGGGTTTAAACGGAGATGCTTGTCATTAAGCACGTGTATAGATCTTTCTTCTGGTCTTGCTGTGCTGTTGTAATTTTATCCTACCTGACCATACTTGCTTGATCCAATTTGTCCTTCTTGTCTTAAGTGAAATTAGCTCCCCCTTGTCACTCTGCTGAGTTTTGGGTCTTTAATGGTTCCACATGCACTTATGGTGACCATCTTGAACATATTTGACTTTTATTAATAAAATGGTCATCGATAACCTTAAGGCGATTTTTGTGTCATGTAAAGATCCTGAGTTCAGTTAATCGCAAATGAAGCCTATTATGTCACTTGATGCTACAAAAACATTAAGATGACTGTGTACATTGTTATCCTGCAGTTTTTTAAATTATTTTTAAAAATGGAGATTTTTTTTTTTTTTTTTCCCTTTTAAGTTTATGCCCCAAGGCAAAGATTATCGAAATAAGCTGAATGTCTTTTGAAAAGTAAAATAAAGCCAAATGTACAGGTATCTTTAGAATGACTCTGTAATATTTTTCCCTCTATTAGTTGTTAATTTCTGGAACTGAAGTCGTTGTATGCTCTTTCAATGGAAATACATAGAGGCTTTTATTTTGACCCTTGTGTGTCATGCTCGTCCTTCGCTGTGTCTGTGTCGTGACCCGTGTCACCATCTGATCTCTCCACCTGCCCTTGGAGCTGCATGTCCAGCTGCCGTAGCTGTTTTAAGAAGCCCCAGTTGGGTAGGATACGCCGATGTCGCTTCACATGCTCGATGGCGTCCACGAGGGTCGTGTTCTTGTGAATCATTAGGTAGGCCAGGAAAAGCGTGGCCGACCGGCTCCTTCCCATGACGCAGTGAACCAGAAGCTTGTCTGAAAGATACGGCCAGATGCTGTTTTAATGGGTTCAAACTTGCTCTGACGTGTTTTACCTAATTAGTCCTTTTCTACCACATTATTTAAGTACAATTGGAATAGAAGTGTTACTTCATTTGGGAACTGCAGTAGCTTTATTTTATTAAAAAAATAAAAAAAATCTTTATACAAAATAAATGTTTATCTAGCATGGTAAGTTAATCTAATTGGCATACTTTTTATCTCCTTAGCACATATTTTGTCTGCTTACGCATTATTAATTTCGTCATAGTCCTCTGTGTAAGTGTAAATAACTAGACAGACTTAACCTACTTTCCGGTCCACTCAGTGCGTAGTCGATGAACTGTGCAGCGGGATAGAAGAACTGGCTTAGGTTGAAAGTTGGAATGTCCTCTGCTTCAACTCCATAGTAGTCGATGTAGTACTCGGGCCCGGTGTCCACGCTGTTCCTCTTCCCTTCCGCTGCATTCAGGATGTGTGTCATTCCCATCTTCTTAAGGATGTAGCGATTACGTGCAATCTCTCTGCTCAACAGATTTCTACCAGTTAACATTGGCCCCCACCCCAATATGCACAAATGTACACACACACAACACACAAACTAAAAATGTCTAAATAGGCTCTTCAAATAAAATGGGAATTTTGATGCACAATGTTTTTTTTTTTTTTTTTTAAATGACATTTCATCTAGTAATCATCCTTCTGAAGGGAGCTTATTAATTTGCATGGGGTTTTATAAAGTCATTTCCAAACAATAGGAAGTCCGTCTTTCCGCAGTGAGTGAGGTAATTTACAGAAGGTGAAAGTTCAGAACTGTTGCCAGTCTACCCCGGAGTGGGCATCCCACCAAAGATGACACCACACGCTATCTTTAATAGGCTGCATGAGCCGCAAGGCTCCATCCAGGCATCTACAGCCCTCTGTCAACATGGCAAACATTAGACTTTAAAATTCTCCCATAAGGAATATACTAAAGATGAATGGCTTGCAGGGAGGGGCAGTCAGGAGGAAAGCCTCATCTCTCTACAGCTTCAGTTTTCAAAACAGTACTAGAATGAACCACAAGTGTTCTGGAACAGTGTCCTCTGGACAGACGAGACCAGAGCGGAATCCTCTGGATGTAATGTGAAATGTCGCACATATCAAAAAATCAAACGCACTCATCACAAGAACCTCAAACGAGCTTGGCGGTAGAGAGGTGGCGACTTGGACACTTCACTCTCAAGGAGTCTACTGTGAATTTGTCCCTATATCGGTGAATTCTTGAGAGGGGTGGTTTGCTGAAGAACTGGACCGCGGAAGCGGACCGAGGATGAAAACCACTACATGTACAACCTGAAAGAATGTGGATGTTGGAATGCCCAAGTTCAAACTTCAACCCTGCTGAGATGCTGTGGTGAGTGTCTCCTCTTCTCTCAGGCAATGAATAAATAATGATGGGGTAATTTCTGTTGTCACACAAGGTTAGGTATATATACCACTGGCGCTTGGTGAACACTAGACGGTCAGATAGGTTCTATGGTTTTACATAAGACATAAGGGGGTGAGCTTTCTTTTCCACAACCTATATATAATTATTAACTAAAATGTCTATGATGTTAAATTATTTTGGTATTAAGTACCGAATGTTTTGATAGGTGCTTGAGAACTGAATATATTGAGGGAAAAAATTCAAACTAATCTGTGTTTCATTTTGATGCTGTTATGTTGTGTCTTGCATTCTAAATGATAGTTTTTTATTTTTTTATTTAAGAGGTTGGCTCACTTACTCATCTCCAATGTAAACGTTAGGCCAGACCTCATTGACGTGAGCATATGCTGCAGTAGGACCACGACAGAGGATCTTCTCAAGTTCATATTCCCTTGGCGTAAGATATCCATCCGCTGAATCAATCGGCACCTTTTCATAAACGATCTTCTGGGATCTCTTTGAGCAATAAGAAGCCATTTTCTCCCGAGTAACTGGCTTTCACACGTGTCCAATGGCTTTGATCTCTTCCCTGGAGGAGTGACACAGATTTGCTGTTTAAATTTGAGATGAAATCACCTCAATATATCTTGTGGATTTTTTTTTTTTTTTTTTTTTTTTTTTGGAACTAAGCTGAATTTGCTTTGAAATATATGACTAATTTTGCAAATTTGCACAATTGTTAGTTAAGTCTTCTGTTTTTGAAGATTATGGCCCGTGTGAGAAATGTTACTATATTGATGCTGTATCCATACTTAACTGTTAAAATAGTTTAATAATGTGAAAAGCCAATGCTATCAATTTGTTATACTGCAGTCTTGGTCTTGAGGTAAATTGTCTACGTTACAAAATCTTTAACATTAAACCATGTAATCATACATTTTTCCAGCAAGCCAACAACTTACCAGCGCTCCCCTCGATTTCCTTTTCTCTCGATTACGTTCGTCAGCCACACCATTTAAGGTCATCGTCCGAGAGTGTCGCAGATCCCTAAGGCTGTTGCCACCAGCATTCTTATTGTCGAATGTGTTGTGAAAGACGAGTAGCAGATTTCCCAGCCTGCACCCCATCATCTGCGGGGGGCCGGGTCAGGACAGTATGGCTTCTGCAACTGGCGTCGGGTTCTGTCGGGTATTTTTAGGAAGCTGATCCGCAAGCTTTGACCTTAGGGAGGCATTGCCTTGCAGGGCAGTGTCCCCCCCGCTCTACACCCTCCATGTCCGCTTGGCTCCCCTCTCATAAACAAGCAGGCTGCCGCAGTTACACTCATGCCGGCAATGGGCTGAGGCCCGTCCTCTGTGTTCGGCTATCCTGAGGGACGCCCCAGTTTTCCCATCAGCTAGGCGCTTGGACCTGCAGCTTAATTCAGGATATTCCCTTTGAATGTACCATAATACGGGGGGAAAAAGAATCCCTAGTGTACAGTTCTCTAATAAGTTCTTTTAAGAGGTGCAGGATTAGAAGGATAAAGTCAGATAGGTTTCAGAGTCGTAAACCTAAAACATTTATTGTGGGGCTTTTAATTGGATTATTGGAATACTGACAAGTTCATCTAGCCTTAAGCAGTCAGGTATGAGTATAGTCCTTGCCACTTGAGGTCTTACTACAGTGACGAAGAACTTGAATACGCTAAAGCAGCAATGAGATGTTAGAGGTGCCACGCAAACCAGCATAGCCCTATTATGCTCACAAAGTGCTGATTCCACTCTAGAATAATGTTTTCTAGGCTTCTGCTTGCTGAGTGGTTGTCTGGGGAGTAGCGCATCTTCTACAGCAGTGCAACAAGGACAGGAGCTGTGAGTGCAGTGAGTACACACTGTCATTTTTTTTTTTTTGCTTGTGTTTATAAGAGATTCCCATGTTTAACCTTAACACCCTGTCTTGTGTGCCTGAGAACTAAGTACAGTGTTTCAATAGGTGCTGCCTTCATAATCATCTATTCTGCATTTGGTTAAGGCAACTTTTCCTCGTTCAGTTATATGACGTTGCACTGCTGGATTTTCCCTCTGCTTTCCTCAAGGCCCCAGCGTCTTATAAAAGCTTTCCGCTGTGTGAAAGAACCAGTGACATTCCTTAGCCATTACAAAAAGGCATTGTTTGCGACATATAATTTAGCATTAATTATTTAGCCCAGTTCCTGAAGCATTGTTGCCCATAATTAACTGCTATATTGATTTATCGCTTCAGTTTTCTTCTGTGTGCATCACTTGCATCAGTTTGTTTTTTTTCCTTTTCGCTCGTGATATTTATACGGCGGAGACTGTAGTAACCCTGATAATGTCTTGGAATGAGCATAATGTCTCCAGAGAGGCGGTACAACCTTATTTACACTTAGTCAATTATTCCTTTCGCAAGTTTCCTGTCTGTGGGATCTCCCAGTGGCAGCTGCCATTTACTGCTATTTATTATGAGTAGTACGTCTCAAGGGGCCCTGGCTTGATGTCTAATCAAAATGGTGATGCTGGTGCTGAACTGCATGTAATCTCAACAATGCGAGTCCTGCGACTGTGATGATAATTGTATTTTAGAGCCCAGCTTATGAAAAGAACATATGCATCATGTCAGCCACAGGAGTTTTCAACCATTATTCTCTTGTATTTGGAGTCTTCTGTCCAGACCCAGTCATCATTCATACTGAGGGTGAAATCATTAAACCTCTAACGCATCTTGACAGGACCTATTTACCCAAACATTCTCAAC
Organism: Mormyrus proboscirostris; assembly: GCA_026779585.1. Lineage (NCBI taxonomy): Eukaryota > Metazoa > Chordata > Actinopteri > Osteoglossiformes > Mormyridae > Mormyrus > Mormyrus proboscirostris. Next base: position 7,628,122 of record JAODKF010000047.1, read on the forward strand.
AGCTTGTTTTTCTGAATCGACTCATTTATCTTGTATAATCTTTGTCTAGTAAAGGGCTATAATTCAAATAATACAAATTAAATCTGTGTACAAAAGCTCCTGAAGAAATAACAATTCACAGTGTAATAAATCTTCAGTACGATGGACATTAACGGTTAAAGTTCACAATTATAGTTTTTCATGTTTTCGTGTGTGGTGTGATGTTTAAGAAAGTATGAAGTGTTCCAGGCCAAACTAAATCTGATTGTTTCACAACAGACACACAACAGCTGGAAAGGATGGCCGGTATTTATTGTTTTCAAAAGCAACCCTTGTCCCCTACGTGTCTACGTCTGTGTGTAAATAAGGGCTGACTTCACTACACACCTTTATACATACTAGGAATTGGATTTATGCTCCTTTCCCCAGCCCACACCCAATTGCCCCCCGCGGTCTGCTGACTTTGGAGACTGGCGGTAGTCGGTGCTCCCCTCTGGGCCGCGGATGATGGACTCGCTAGCATTCGGGTAGCGGAGTGCCCAGCTTAGCTGCTCCAGAACCTTTTCACCTTTAAATCCCCTTTAAAATATTGCTGTCACTTCCAATCTTGTTACCTCTCTTTCTGTGAATCCTTTCCTCCGGCCTTGTGTTACTACGGGTATGTACAGAGTTTTACATGCAATTTTCATGACTGCTCATTCGTGCCACTGTGTACGCGTTTTAGTTAAGTTGACAGTCGGGTATATTCCGGAAATTTCCATTATAATTGACGTATGTTTTTTAGAACTGCAAATCCAGTTACGGTCACAGGGATCTGGACTGTATGCCAGAAGACTGAGGCACCAATCTGGGAATTCATGCATGCGCATGCAGGCGTTTTGCACTGCACTTGAAGATACGCTTTTTAGGAGTCCTGCTGTGACTTCACTGGAGTTAACTTCAGGTCCAAATGGTGCAGCTGGCTTAGAAAGCCTGCATTAGGAAGGATGTTCCTGTGCTGCCGGACAGCCTCGATGGCCGCTGGCAGAGTGAACTTCTCGCAGATCATGAGGAAGGCCAGCACCAGCGTGGCAGATCGACTGATTCCCCGTGCACAGTGGACGAGCACTCTCCCTGAAAGAGAGATGCATTGGTCCCTGAAGATGCCCCTGAACATATACCAAGGCTGAACACTATCGCGATATGTGAAATATCCACAAGTCAATGCTGCATCTTTTCGAAAACGAAAAACGGGAGGAAATTACCCGAAATTAAACTATAGCCGAATATTATTTCTTAATATATTATCTAAAATATGATTGCTAACTTAATATATCAATACAGTGTGTGAAATAAGTCAGTGGTGATGCAGCAAGTTGTCGATAAACACAAAGCAGTGCTGAAGAATGCGATGTGATAATTGCGCATGTGCATATTGCAATGACAATTCAGAAACAATATACCATATAGTCCTGATGTACACACACACTTAGCACTCGGTTAGACTTAAACAAGATCAAAGGATTACGGCGAAATGAGAAGTTGGCAGTAGGAGGGGTTATGAAGCGGTCATTAAAGGTTTAAAAGGCTGAGAAATGGTAGCATACAATTGACAATCTCTGTTGTTTCGTTAATAAATAAATGAACTTCAGGTGACGGACTTGCCTTTTTGGGAAAGTGCCTCCCATATGAATTTTGCAGTTGGATAGAAGAAGGGGGTGAGGTCAAAGTCCCGGTGATCTGCAGCCTCCACACCGTGATAAATCATGGCCAAGTCTGAGTAGAAGGCGGGGCCAGTATCAATGTGGTCTGGACCACTGGCGGCATTCACGACGTGGGTGATTCCCAGGTTTAATAGTAGTTCTTTATCACGAGCTGTGGATCTACATCAAGAGGTATTATAAATGTTTAATTTCTGACCAGGAAAAGCGATGGATGGATGGAGGAACAGGTGGGAGCATGGATAATAAGGGATTGGTGGATTGATGATGGATGGATAGATGAATGGATGGATTTTTGCAGCTAATGCTTTCACATTGAATACACATAGTAACTGGTTTTATCGTTTGTACTGTGTGTATGTGTGTGTGAGAGGTTTTTTCCTTATAATATTCACTCAATGTGTTTGTTTCCCTACCTCATCAAATCCTTTAACACATGTACTGCCAATTTCATACCAGTAACACATTTCTGTTCCCAATGATCTGCCATTCTCCTTAAAAAGTAGATCGACTCTTTTGCCAGACTGGCTCTCCATCAGGTTGTGTAACAACCGTGTGTCCAGCTGGAACTGGTGATATATAGTGTGTTTTTTTATTTTTTCTATCAAAGCGTTATTTGTGACTTGTGGTAAGTGCTACTTACGCATTGCCTATGTACACTCCAGGCCAGACCTCATTGACTGCTCCTGTAGGGTGTCTGCCTTTCAGCAGGAGGTGCAGAAGGTCTGCAATAGGCGGCGTCTCATAGTTGTTCCCCTCTTGCTTTGAATGTGATTCCTTCAGATCCATTCTGCGAAAGTCGTGTTGGGCATTTCAAAATACTAACAAGACGTCATTCCACGTATGTATGCATGGAGATTTTACTTCTGTAAGAGTGCTCTTGCATCATATCTCAAGTAGATATCTGTTTGTACGATTATTTTAATAGCAGTTGCAGTTGCTGAGTCATGCATTTGGCGTGATACTTTTGTTATCATATGAGCTGCATATGCAGTTTTACAAGTCATTTTACAAAAAGCTTCCAAAGCTGCTAATAAATTCACCTTCAGCACTGGCTTTTCAGCAACAATGTTACAATAAAACATAACCATCTCCCCAGATTTGCTCAGAATTATTCTAATGTGGATGAGAGAGATGATTACCCAAGCAGAAACTGTGTAATATTTTATGTTAGGCATTATTAATTCTCAACACTTAATTCTGGGCATCTGCTACAGTATGTACGCTTCATTTCTACAAAGCTGACTTGTGATTTAACTTTTCATTTATGCTTCAAAAAGTCAATACAGTACTACAATTAAGCTGCACGACTTAATCATTCATTGATTGATTGTTCATAATACCTGAATAGTAATTAACCATTTGGTAACTATTGTTAGACAAACAGATTAAGCAAACGGTAATAAGCCAAGACATTGTGACAAATGTATCGTTATTTGTAATAAAGTTGGGGAACCCCTTAATTTTTTTGAAAATAAACACAACTCATTGATCTAAATTTACCAATGCTCTGAAAAACGGCAGAGACTCGTCTCGCGTGAATTTTGCCCCTGTGTACATTATTGAACCAGGTCCGTCATGTTTGTAACGCAAATGAATGAGCGTGTTTGTGTTCAGAGCTCCTTGTAAACTTACTTATGGCTGACACAGTCTTCTTTCTTTCCCCTGCCGAGCGGCTGCTTCATTTCCCAGCCCTGGGAGGTGTCTGCTGCAAGTTCCAGGGTTATTTTTGGAGGCTCTTTCCCTTTTTAATGCTGAAGAGGTCTGTAAAACCTTCCAGCTCCCAAAAGCGTTTCCCTCTCGGAGTAAGCCGATGTACATCTCCAAGGTGCATTTTGTCGATAGTGTAGGACACTAATAAAATGGAAGAATAGAGTATTTGAGTGGACACGCTACTGGATTATACTCTGCTGCTTTATTTGAAAGATTCAAGCGCTCCCTCAGCAGACCTTGTGTGAAACACTGAGGTCATTGTTAATTACAGTTAATTTTATGAAGTCAGTAGGTTGCCAGTCCCTGGTCCCAGTCAAGACACGCTGGCCCAGGACATTCCTGTTTCCAAGCCGGACTTTGTATACGAGAAACTTGGCTGTGATAAAAAAACCTATAGTGATTGTTCCAGAACAATGTCAGCTAGACTGATCAAGCCAATAGTTAACAAACAGATTGTGCATGTCAGCAAGGCATCATTTTCAATGAAGCTGCAAGATGTATAAGACCTTGCTACACAAAAACAGACCCAGAGACCAGTTAATGAAAAGATGTTTTATGGACTGATGTAAATGCAGGTTTACACTTCAAGAAACCAAGAAAGCAAAACAAAAGCTGTCACCGCAAAAATACCATTAGCACAGTGAGACCCTGGGCATCGTGTTTCTACGACAGGAAAAGCTAATGGCTCAGGGAGACCAAGTGCATCATTGTTGCAATTTCAGTCTTTAGAAATAACTGACAAGCTACAAGTCTTCACAAAAAGGCTTTCTCCTCCGGGGCGTACCACTAACAGAACAAAGCAACAAAAGATAACTGACCGAAGAGAAAAAAACAGTGAAACCACCCACGACAGGTTTGAGTCTGCCGGAGAGCACTTTTCATTTCAGTTCCGGTTATATAACATTATCGGGATGAAATACATTTAACAATCTTGATGTGCCAGAATGAATAAAGTTATGAGTTGACAACTAACTTGTTAAAAGAGATCAACCAAAACAGGAGAGATCTTTGAATAATATCTAGCTAAGCATCTCACCTTTGTAAAATCGAGCCATTGTTGTGTGTCTGTGCCATTCATCATAGAGGTTACGCCCTAATTGTCACACAAACCAGGACAACTGGAAAGCGCTTCATTCTTTTTTCCAGTGGGTTAAAATGAGATGACAGCCAATGTGTGAGTAAAGTGATTGCTGAGGAAAAGGAAACTGCAGCTAGTTTCATTTCCCTTTTCGGCAATTAACCCGGAATCTACGAAACTACAGACAAGGCACAAAATAAATTAGCTAGAAACCACCCATTCTTAGCCATTCAAAGATGTGGGATGAATGCCTTTTTGTATTCCTGAGTTGGGATCCCTTTATTTCAGATTTATTTATAATGCATTTTGTACTGTCCGTGGCAACAAATTAGCCTTTAACTGGCGAGCACTTAATCATTTTTCAGAGAGAGTTCATTTCCCCAGGCAATGTAACTGCTGGTCGAGTTTGCGGAGCTGCTCCAGGAAGCCGGAATTGGGGCAGATGTTCCTGTGCTCGCTGACGGCTGTGATGGCCTCCGCCAAGGTCATGTGCTCATGAATCATCAGGTACGCCAGCACCAGTGTGGAGGAGCGACTCAGGCCCATGGCACAGTGGACAAAGACCCTGGCTGCAGGTAAATAAAACCAGCCGTCTTCATACAGAGCCGTACTGTGCAAATCCTCCTAATAAGTGAAAGCGGTATTCAACACTGCCAGCTCCGTGGTTAACATACCAGAACCAAAGTTTGAAAAAACTGTCTGTGTTACTGTTCTGACTGACACTCCAGCTAAAACTGCTATTTTAAGCATCATGGAGAAAGTGACTGCAACCCTAAGTACGACAGTGCAGAAAGTGGGGGGGGAAATGGCCCAACCGTTTTCGCTGCAGCCTGCAGTGGAAGCATTTTGCCCCCTGCAGACTCAAGTACGAACAGCAACTATTATGAGTTTGTGATTGTGCTCGACTCAAGAGTGACTTCACCATTTTAATTTGTAAATTGACTTCATTACTTGACTCACTTCATTACATTCCAATTTCAGAACAATTTCTACAGAAAAATCCATTCTGTGTAATTCAGTACACTACATTAATTACCCAAAGAAATATAATAGAATTAGTTTACACATCTGTGTGTGTGTGTGTGTGTGTGTGTGCGTGCGTGCGTGTGTGTGTGTGTGTGTGTGTGTGTGTGTTTTTATAATTTGAAAATGCTTACAATTCTGTCCCAATCTGGGGCTAAATATTCCAGTGCGGTGAGGCTTTCATCGCTTGATGGTTGAATTTTGCCATCATACTCTACATGGGTTTACACTTGCACGTGAATAAATTTCAACACAAATGACAGAGAGAATATAAGATAACTGTGTCACTGTGCTGCCCAATTGGCTATCGGGGGATGATAAAGTGCCTTTATTTGGGCAAAGATTTGTAATTACTGCAAGCGCCAAAACGCTTCTATTTGAAGGAAGATTTAATCTCACGATATACGGGTTTTACACCAGACAAACTCTGTGTATTTAGATCTGCTTAGACTACAAAACATAATTGTTCATAAGCATTATACTGACTTTTCCTCTACAGAAAATATTATTCTGGGTGGTATGAAGACACACAACATGTTAAATTCATGTCGGTAAGATTTCTATGGTCACATAAGCAACAATTACTTCTACCCATTGTATGATTTGTTCACCTGTGTAACAATTACTGTCCTCCCCATAGACACAGTATTAATAATAAATAAAGGATGCTAGTAAATAAGGGATGAAGAAACCTGGGCGAGGAGTGAAGTAGCTTGTGGATAAATAAGACAGCCTTCTCACCTGTCGGATTGCTCAGGGCATCCTTGATGAATCTGGCTGCGGAGTGGAAAAAGGGGCTGATATCGAAGGAAGGCATGTCGAAGGCCTCCACGCCGAAGTACGCGATGCCGGTGTCTCGGTAAAAACTTGCCCCCGTGCAGACGTTGAACTTCCCGTCAGCCGCATTCAGCACATGAGTGATGAGGTGAGACTGGAGAGCCCGTTTGTCTTTGGCTGCCCACCTAACAATCGGGCATTGAGGGGTTATCGCCGAGATAATGGCACGGAGAACTTTGTTCCGACTCCAATTCATTGGAGAGCGACATGCATAGTATAGTTTTTTTGCCCCTTTGGTGCAGAAATAATAGTTGTGAACGATCTGACCTTCTGCACCAGGTGAATAACGCATGCATCATGCGACCTTGCGCCCCTTACATGTCTCCAATGTATATCCTGGGCCTGACCTCGTTCAGGTGTGCGCTGGTCCCGCTATGTTTCCACATCAGCCGGTTCAGGTCATAGGCTGAGGGTGTCTCGTACCCGCCGTCCCCCCCCTGGCGAACGGCATCGTACCTGCTCCCCCTCGGCATATCGGAAACGTGGAAGACAGCTTCTGTTACAAAGAAAAAACTCTGTTACACCTGAATTTTCTGGGGCCATTTTTCTGCAGTTCTTTTGAGAGCTTAAACACTTTAATAGTTAAACATCTTATGTCCATGAAGTGGTAAAAGATAGATATAGGGGATCCCATACTTCATTACATATGCTGTATGTGATCATTTTTAAGATCTGTCTAATTCAGCATTTTATATTTTTATGAAGGTGATTTCTGGGACACTGGATTTTTCCCCGTTATTCTTCATATGGTTTAAATGGTAAAAATAAATTGAGGATTCTTAAAGTGTAACCTATGAGTCTTTCTTATCAGAAATTGGCGGATTTACACATGCTTACTGGGACAGCATTTCCTAACATGAAAGCCCACGGAAGTATTATAGTGACGTCCTCCAGCTGCCTGTAATCCTTAATAAAAGTGTATCGTCAGGCGATGACGTGTTTGCGCGCGGTTACCTGCTAAGTGGCACTAAACAAAATGACGTCCTCCTTATTACAGCCCTTGGTTTTGTGCGTGTATGCTTCTTATTCGTTTCTTTATTGGGGCCGTGCAGGATAACCGCGAGTGTCCTTGCCTGCTCATTACCGTGATCTCCATACTGTGGGCACTTTCTAAGCCGGGCGCGCAGCTCAGCTGGTGCAGGGCTTTCGCGCGCGTCCGCGGGGATGAGCATTGGAAACAAAATCTGTTTTGTGGCTTAGCGACCTTTTCTAAATTTGGTGCAGCTTAGAGTGGAGCGCTCCAGCATCTGCTTGATAGCCTTATCCATCTCAGTATCTGTCAGGCTCCCCGAGGGACTTACTCTGTGGCACATTAATACCCTGCGCGCTGTCGGAGCAGCGGTCCTCTGTGCCAGCTGGAGGGTTTCCCCCTCACTCCGCTGCATGGAGACTCCGTCAATCGTGCAGGCGAGACCTTCTGATGATATGGCCTGCGTGCTGCTGTTTTTGGTGTATAGTTTCGAGAGTTACTATTCCCAGGGTTTGCTCTAACACAGGGACTCACCTGGAAGTCTCTGCCACTGAAAACTGGCAGCTTAGAATGTCCACCTTGTCCTACACAATCCGTTTCCCCCGGTTTTCCTGTCGTCTTTACAACACCATTAAAATTTCCATGTGTGAATCGACTTTTGGTGGAGAAAAGATTTACCAGCCCCTGCTACTAGAGTTAATAATCACAGATCCGGTAAATCGCAAATCCTTCTCACTATAAGGATAAGGACCTTATTGAGGAATTAACTGACTGGAATCCTAAAGATTACGTTAGAGACTTAAGCTCCCCCAGCTTTCATTTTGAGCAATTTGAAAGTATCATTTCATAATAATTGTTCTTACTGACCAGGTTAGGCTATTTTCAGGAGAAGCCTGGGTTATGTGCATGTTTAGTTTCCCCATGTTGGAGATGTATTCACTATTAAATCACACTGTGTAACACATACAGAAAGGCTGAATGTTTGCAAGGTTCAAAGATAAAAATATGAATCCTATAACCTGCGACATTAGCAAATTAATGTAAGTTTAAGGTAAAATGTAAGGTATTACGAATCATGCAGTTTATGTACTGGACATAAATAAATCTCTGAATTATTATTCAAGTGTTATTATCTGGCATAAACAGAAGCATTTAAAATTTTAGATGCTGTTAATAGTCACTTGACAAACAAAAGAACGCAATTCTGTAAGGTTTGTATAGGCAAAGCTCCGGCATTTACCAGTAAGGAGCAATCTAATTTACAGACGGCTATCTTACACAGACACACACAAGAACTTGCCTTTATATCCTGCTGGTCAAGATATTATTGAGTAGACCAAGAAGCCGTGCGTCACGGTGAATGCTTTGTTTTCTCTGCCGCACGCCAGCGGGGAACAGGCTGCAATTTGCTTCTCAGGGTTTTCTATTTTAATATATGAACGTGAACTCCAAATTGCCCTGGCACCATCACTGCTATCCTCTGGATGTCAACTGACCTACCAGCATGGGAAAAAAAAGATATGTCACACAGCAGAGTTTCAGTGATACGTTAACATGATTCTGTTGCCATGAAAGTAAGTCTTTCGATACAGAAATGTGTCACATTAGAGGCCCTACATTTGCCTTGATAACAAAAACTGGGAGATATAGTTTTGGCTCTGCCTCTTTGCTTGTGTGAATTTGCAGTTTTTTTCTCTGTGTCTGTGTGATTTTTCTCCCAAAAGCAGGGGCACCGTAAAGACGGCCAATACGATTCCAGGGGTCCCTGACTAACAGGGGCCCTCAAAATTTGAAACATAATTGGATTGGTCTGGGTTGGGGGGTCCAGTTTAATATGCTTTAGTAGGGCCCAACATCTCTGGTGACACCCCTGCCCAAAAGCATGCAATCGTGGTAATTGATGGATCTAAATTTCTCATAGTGTGTGAAATTGTACCCTGTGATGGACTGTCATTTCCAGGGAAGCTCCTTCTTCATGCTCCTGTGTGTGGAGCTTCTCTTCTCTCTCTCTCTGCATGGGTTTCCTCCTGCAGTCCACAGACTTGTGATTTATGTAAAGTAGTGTCTCTAAATTCCAAGTAATGTGTGTACGTGTCCCGCGATGAGTATCACGCACAATGATCCCACGATGAGTATCACGCACAATGATCCCACGATGAGTATCACGCACAGCAAAGAAATTGTAATAAATAAATTGTAGCAA
>JAODKF010000047.1:7647235-7662301 GCA_026779585.1 Mormyrus proboscirostris
AGCCGATCCGTCAGGTCTGTTCCATTACACATGTGATGGATGCATCCTTCTCTCGATCCCTGTGTAAGTTCTTCTTGCGCCTTTTCATGCTGCTCGGGACGGCTGTCCTCAGTGCATTCCCAAAGCAGATTGCCGCGTTGTTCTGTGTTCTGTGGTCAAGTCAAGCCATGTCACATGGCGTGAAGTGAAAGGTTACATCTGAATGTTAAACAAAGAAAATCACAAATCAGGAACTTATGAAATCCACTGTTGCTTCACGATGAATTTTTACATTCCCATGGAAACGATGTAGAAGACCGATTCGTCTGTTGCTCTGTTAGTTTCTCTTGTACTGATTGTAATGGACAGACAACAGGAGAACTTGGGGAGAGAAACGTCATTCATGAATGCAGTTTATCCTACAGTATTTCCACGTAAGCTTGACTTTGAGATCCTTTTTAAAATGGTTAAACATGTACTTCTGGTTTTAACTTTGATTTCAGTTCCCAACGGACCATTTTGAGCGTCATCTCATGTCAGTATTAGTGATTCCACATTAGTGATAGTGCTTCATTTAAATTTTAAGTGTAATGCTCCTGAGGCACTGCATCCGGCTCAGATTCATAGCCGAAAATAGACGGATGCAACGCATAACCTGGCAATTCATTAGCTGAATGTTCAGTGGACCTTTAATCCGGAGACCGGTTATCTCTCAGGCGGCCAGACGTATGGGATTTTCATCCTAGCACTCAGCTAAATAAACATTTTAAACTCTCTGGATAGAAAAGAACACTGTCTGGGTTTTTCTGTAATAAATAGTTTGCTGATTTTCTCTGTGTACCTGCTAATGTCTCACCGGAAAGGTCATGCAGCGTCGTGCTGATAAATTATGATTATTTTCCTGAGTGCCAGAACATGGTACGGGTTTGTATGCCCTCTAGTCATCCTAGGCTGTCCACCTGTCGCTTCCTGGAGTTTGGACCTGACAGGACCTGCTAATATATAAATATATTATTATATATAAATGTCTGCTCATACACGTCCTTATTTTTCATGTAGAGTCCAAAAAAATGGCAGGTGGTCAGCTGAGTATACGACACTGGACGACGAAGCACGTCGCCAGGTGGTTGAAGGACGAGGGCTTCTGTGACTATGTGGACCTTCTGTGTAACCGTCACCGGTTGGACGGCACCAGCCTGCTCACCCTGACTGAGTATGACCTTCGCTCGCCGCCCTTGGAACTCAAGGTGCTGGGGGACATCAAGCGGCTGATGCTGTCGCTGCGTAAGCTGCAGAAGCAGAACGGGGACATCCTGGAGGAGCTGGGCTTCTCCTTCGACGGGCACTCCCCGCAGGCCGTGGACTGGCTGTGCAACGGCGAGCCGGCGCGGGACTGCGACAGCGACGGCGGCCCGGGGGGGGGTGAATACCACCAGTACACCAACGGCAAGCACAAGCAGCACGGCCGACGCCTGGACCCCGAGTACTGGAAGACCGTCGTCAGCCTCGTCTACGTCTTCTTCGTCTTTGGCTTCACTTCCTTCGTCATGGTCATCGTGCATGAACGTGTCCCCGACATGCGCACCTACCCACCCCTTCCAGATATCTTTCTGGACAGGTCAGTCCTTGCGGAGCCTTTCGAGAAACTTCTCGCCTTGGTATCGAAGCCCTCAGAAAAATCTGGGCCACTCTTTGCTCGAGGAGGACTTTGCGACGTAGACACTCATTCGTTGATTTTGTAAGGCACTAGAGAGCCCCTCCCCTCCCCCCCCCCCCACCGGCATGGAGGCAGTGTAAATTTGCAGACAGCTGCACAGGATACTAAACTTAATTAGTTCTTCAGTTATTTTAGATTGACGTTAGAGACCGACCGGATCCCAGGACATCAGTCCGGTGGCGATTCACTGTTGGTCCAGCCATTGTGTTTTTGCGTTGAAGGGCTGTTACATAAAAATGATCAGATTTCTTGACCTGTAAATAATGATATTAGTACAGTTTTTTTTCTGTAAATCAGCCCTGGTCGCCAAAGAAATCAGGCTTCCTCATGCAACACGAAAGCTAATCTTACCATTGTAAGATATTGCAACACAACAGAATGTATTGGGTAAGAAAGAACCTCCTGGTTCAATTGTTAACTATGTGGAGAGAAAATTATCACTAATTATGCCATGACTAAAACAAGGTATCTGATAGGATGTTGCTCTGAGTGAATTGCCTTTTCACTGGATCAATAAATTAGATTGCTATACATACATACTTTATGGACCGTAATGGCAGCAATGAATGAAGTATAAATATGCAATTGATGTATAACGTCAGTGCCGTTCCTCTTTTGCTGCATTTATCAATTCTGACATGCAGAGATAAGTCAAGGGGAGAGTCCAGAAAGGAAGATTAGCTTCTGTAACACACATGAGTGCCTGTTCAGCAAGTTTGCCGAGCTTTTACCGAGTCACGGTGTGGCTGTTGTGAAAATAAGGGGCAAAGTGACTGTCAGTGTTCATCTCCACAGTCCACAGAAAACCGTCCTCTTTGGTGATAGAGAAAAATAGGTCATGTGACTTAATGTGGCTATGTGTGGGGCGAGATCATTAAAAGGGATCTACGCTGAATCAAGAAAAGAAGAATGGCAAGACAAGCAAAATTATACTGAAACGAGGCTGCCAGTTAGTTTTCCTTTAATGTTTTTTCTTTCGAGGTCGCCAGTGCTTTTTCCGCTTATGACGCACTCGTTCGTTCTATCCACAGCGTACCCAGGATCCCATGGGCTTTCGCCATGGCGGAGACGTGCGGCGTGATTCTGTGCAACGTCTGGCTGCTGGTGCTGCTGCTTCACAAGCACAGGTAGCGCATCGCGCGCAGCTTCCCTCGCAGAACCCCTCCCTGCCGCCGGAGTGGGCTTCTTTAGAAATGCGTCATGTGACTTTAAAAAAAAGAAACCAAAAAAAAACCGCGTGACAGACGAGTACTCAAAGTCAGGTTGTTTCTTTTTTTTCCAAATGCACACTTTCCTCAATACTGTTCTGGCACAAGATCATAGGCCCGGGACGACGTGCACGCACGGCCACCCCCGGTAATGAGCGTGCAAGCGGACTGGCGCTGGAGTGCGGTGTACGCGCGAGTGCCGAGAGCACGTGTGGCTAGTTGGCTAGCGGCTGTCGCTGTCTTTGGCCCAGGTCCATCCTGCTTCGCCGTATGTGCAGCCTCATGGGCACCGTCTTCATGCTGCGTTGCGTCACCATGTTCGTCACCTCCCTCTCCGTGCCGGGACAGCACCTGCAGTGCTCGGGAAAGGTGGGTCATGCAGCCAGAGGTACTCCTGCTCTCCGCACGGGTCTCCGTGGCCTTAAAAACGTGCTGCCTGACCTCGCGCTGATGGTTATTTTCAGTATTCAAATTCTCAAACTCTGCCGCACCAAATAATTGGGAAGGGGTCGCAAGATGATTTTCTGAATGTGCAAAAAATGAAAAACTAAAAGCTGACTTTTTTTCTTTTTACTGTTGGCACCCCCTAATAATCTGTTAGCAGACCGTATCACCGGGGATGCCCTGATCTCCCCACTCCTGTGGACTTTGGCTTTGTTGAGTAATCCTGATGTAGTGGATATGCTGTTATAGATCACTGGGTTGGTAAAGAAAGGGGTCACTGGACTTGACTGGTGTTTTTTACGGCGGTTTCCCAAGCAGAACCACTGCACTATGAACAGGCACCACGTTTTCAAGTTTAAGCTTAATTTTTTTGGAGGGGGGGGGGGGGGTTCGACTGTCGCTGAAACGGGACCTTTGTTAAAACGATCGGCAAGGCCTTCCTGATAGGCCGCCGTGCCTCTGCCCCAGGCCAGCATGCTAACGCAGGCTTCCATGACAGGTCTACAGCGACATGTGGTCCAAGCTAAGCAGGGCGCTGGCCATCTGGAGCGGCTTTGGGATGACGCTCACGGGCGTGCACACCTGCGGAGACTACATGTTCAGCGGCCACACCGTCGTGCTCACCATGCTCAACTTCTTCGTCACAGAGTGTGAGTGCTGAGGACTCTCAGCCGGGTGGCGCATTTAATTTTGCGTAACCTAGCTGTCGCCATGGCGATACATGCTGAGGCTCTCGTTAAAGCCTGTAGTGGTTGTACCTGCTCGCATGTTTGTTATGCAGGTGTACGTTACACCTGCAAATTATGCAAATGCATTGAAGTGCAAAGGCAGTGATGTAAGGAAAGTGCCATTGTTGCTGCAAGATGCCATCGAGCAGAACTACAGACGGATTAAGTTCATTTTTAATGTCCGTCATGCAGTCGGCCATCTTACATTTTGTATAGAAGTCCAACTTTACAGACTGCTGATTACATGTAACTGGTTGAATGTGACACGAATTCAAGGTTCTACACCATAAATGCATCTATGCAAGAATACAGGAAGTCTGTCTTACCTGGCATCCCGTTTCCCTACATTTCTAAACCGCTCTTTCTTTCCTGTAGATACCCCAAGGACATGGAACTTCATACATACGTTATCCTGGGTTTTGAACTTGTTTGGGATTTTCTTCATTTTGGCTGCCCATGAACACTACTCCATTGATGTGTTCATAGCGTTCTACATAACAACAAGACTGTTCCTGTACTACCATACGCTGGCCAACACGCGGGCCTACCAGCAGAGCCGCAGGGCACGAATCTGGTTCCCCATGTTCTCCTTCTTTGAGTGCAACGTCAATGGCCCTGTTCCCAACGAGTACTGCTGGCCTTTCTCCAGGCCTACCATCCTCAGGAGGCTGATTGGGTAGCACGCTCCGGCACTGTGGCACGCGTCCTGTGCCACTTGGCCGAAATCCTGGTGGCAGCATCCTGGGAATGGCAGAATTTTGAGTGTCATCGATTTTTCTTTGACCCTAGGGTTACTACAGCTGGTGCAGGTGTCAGGGAGTTCAGATTTACTCCGAAGCAGTTGGAGATCGGCTGGAATTTTGTAAAAGTTTTCTGGAACCCTATTTTATTGGAAGCAGAGAGGGGAAAAAAAAGAAAAATTTCAAAACAGTGGAATATTTAACTCTTGTATATTTACTAGGGTTTCTAATACCGTTAAGTCTTATGAAATTAAATACTAGCCTTCGAACTGTGAAAATACTGACGCACCAGTAAATAAAGAGCTAAATTGCTAGGGGTCGAGCATAGTGAATTTTCACTGCATTTTCTCATCGATTCCTTTTCTATGAATGCTACTGGACACACGACATTAATAACCACGTGACTCTGCCGATGAAGATAATTTCCCTGGGGAAAAGCAGGTGAAGAAGATGGCATGTGCAAGAATCTTGTAAGTTGACTTTGGGCCTTCAAGGTGGTAATACGGGTGGGACAGATGAGAACTCTACATGGAGTTGGATAAAACAGAACCCATCCAGGCATTTTCTAAATGTGGACTTTAATTGATATGGTACGACAGATATAAAACTGGTATGTTAGGTGACTTTGTCTCATAAATATACTAAAATAGATCACATTGAATTAGATGGGAAATGCTAAGACGTTCTGCTTAGCTTCATTGCATGGGGTTAGAGCAGTGTTTCCAAACCCTGTCCCTGGGGACCCCAGACGGTCCACCTCTATGACCCCTCCCAGCAAAATCGTGGACCCTGAGGACGGGGTTAGGAAACACTGTGTTAAAGGGCTAGGAGTCGTCTTGCTACCTGACTGTGGCGCCAAACTTATTCTAGCCAGAAAACAGCTGCATTCCTTCACATGTTGTGGTACTGGCAGAGGATGCTGAGTGAAATCTTCCATTATTTGTGGTGCATTGTTTTTACAGGTCACTATAGTACGGATATTTTTGTCTTATTGTATAATTGCTCTGAGAAATTTTATTTTCTTGGTTAGAAGTATTTCTGAAAAAGAATGCGCAGTTTATTACGGCTTTAATTCAAATGTAGCCAAACTAGTCAAAACAAAATAATCTTAAGATATGAATTGCCAATAAACTTTCAGTATTACGCACGCATTTTCTTGGAACAAAATTCTGTTGAATAATGTGGAATAATGTGTTTGTGTTTATGTTTACAGTTAACTGTTCAGATGCCTATTACTTAGGATAATCTGTTAAAACAATATACAGATTGATAAGTTGCCATAAATTCCCTGATTTCTTGAAGATAGAACATTTCCCTTCCTGTTTTTCCCTTTTGTTTTTTGTGGTTGTATTTGAAGATGGAAAAAATACTCCCACATACTGGAATGGAAGTTAAGAGTTTACAGAAATGCACAGTCTGTGTTTAAGTGTGCATTTGTTTACTTGGAACAATTATTTAAGATAGACTTTTGCATTTTGTCTCTGTCAGGAAAATTGTACTCATGAAAATGCAAAGAAGCAAAAACAAAAAACAAAGAGGGGTGATGGGGCCCGTTGTAATTCTCCTTCCGTTTTTCCATTTTCTTCCTGTTTTTTTTTTTTTGCCTTTTGCAGTTTGCAGTAATGTTCTTTGCACATTATTTAAAACAATTCAGGAGAATCGAAACAATGGAAAACCACCAGTGGTACTATATGAGATGTACCTCACGTAACCTTGGTGTTTTTTGAAGCACATTATTCTCCTTGATAATTAAGTTTAATATTACTGACATGATGTTTTGTTTCGTTTTGATAAACGATTGCCACAATGCTGCAAGAAAGTCCAAAAATAGACAAATTTATGTGAAATGTTCATAATTCTTACTTATGACTCCTCAGTTTGTCACCGAGCTATCTCAGAGTGTTGACCATTGGCTTTTACACATAGACAAACGCACATAAATATCTACATCTACCTGTTCCATTTTTGCACTGTAGTCTCCAAATCGATTGCTCTTAAAGTCCAGCACACTGCAAACAATACCTGCTGCTACTGAACCTGTAACATAAATATTATCAGAACATATTCCTAAGAGAAGCCCAACAATGTTCACCTCTGAAATGGTTTCAGGATCATTTATCATCTTTATATGTAGCATATAATAGCTTTTTGTGTTTTCAGGGCCTTGCTGTCCTTGCTAACGAAGGTGTCATAATTAGTGTAACTGATCACCAAACTCTTCTTTTTGTAATTATTGAATTAATGATTTTTATTGTACATGTTCTGTGTGTAATAAGTGTCTTTTCCTTTATTAAATGTTTATTTCAATATGTACCCAGCTTGTGTTTCTAATGTCTTGCCCAAGTCGCTGTACTGATATTTCATTTACGTCAGAAACTTCTTGTGGATTAGATTAGGGATTTAGAAACAAGCATGAAGTTCATTTTGCCATTTACTAGGAATATAGTTAGTTGTTTTAAATGTTTGTTGCTGTTTCTCGTAACAGCAGGGATGCTCTCATTACTGTGATTTTCTCATTTCTCATTTTTTTTTTTTATTTAAATGCATGAAAGCCACCATGACATGATTATGTGCAGGTTTATAAACAGAATTATTGATAGCCTACAGACATGCAGTGTATGAATTGGCGAAGAGCATAGATTTAACCTGGATTTACAGTCTTTGGGCTCTGCTAATTCAAAGCATTAATTTAGAACTGCATTACAAGTCATGTTATCTTGACCAAAAATGTGATTGGATAATTGAGAATCTTTTAATATATTAAACATTAACAGCATTTGGTGGAATAATATGGAATTTTTAGATATATGAAATAGCCAGCCCTAGTAGCAGTAACTTGCACAAACATTTCCTGTTAATATTTACCAGGCCTGTGCACAGCTTTGTTGGTTTATTGGTTATGTGACTGCACTGTTCTAACAAAATTGAATAGAAGCTTCCGTTAATGCACACATAGTCTGTTCATATTGTAAAGACATGTAGCATAGATCAATGGTACAAATACTATGCACAATATAAAATAGTTTCTTTGATTTAAAGAAGCAGGAGTCTAGTCACTGCACTTGATTTTAAATATAGCAAGACTGTACTGAGCATGAGTGTTGCATTGTAACAGATAATGCAAAGTTAAAAAATGTAAATTACCAAGCACTGGGAAATTAGTAGTACTGGGCATCAAAGTAGTTACCAAGGACAAAGTACTGGATCGAGTGACCTTCAACACACAATAAACAGTTGGTCAAGACGAAGTGTATGGCAAAGTACTGGAAAAGCAGGTGATTTACAGGAGATATTGTACATGACATTCAGTTGATCAAGAGAGCAATTGAGATAGGGTCAGTAGTGTATGTGCCCTGTAGGCAGAAAGATATTGGTTTGGGTCGGGAGCCTTGATGAACTTCATTGTTCTGGGGGTTAGTGAGACACAGCAGACGTCTGGACTTTCAGCTACTGAGGACTTGAAGGACTGAGGTACTCACCTCAGGCAGACCACACACTGTCTTAGATGCATCTCTATGTATATTTATTCTTTGTTGAATTACTTAAGCTCAAAGAAGAGTTTGGACAAATTAATCTAATTTGTAACGTTTCAGTTAGGTCAACATAGGGACTGTTTTTCCACTTTAGCCAGTAGACAGCTTTACTGGTGAGTTTTGAACTGTTGTTATGGTACTAAACTCCAGTTCATGGATGAATACCTTGACATCCTCCTGTAAGACTTTCTGATGCAGTTCAGGAGTCATTATTTACATCAGTGATGATTCCCAGTTCTCATTCATGCCAGAAAGTTCCATGGAACATTCTCTCTACTTGCCATCTGGGCAGTGTTCAGTTAACTTGAGATGGTCATTCAACAATTAACACTCTTGTGCAGTGTTCCCTCAGGGTGTTTTTAAGAACGCTGTCAATGTGCCTGAAGCTGTTATCTCGGAGTTCTATGGAACCTTGTAAATATTTTATGCATAACTTACTGTTGCTTGAGGTCACATTGATCGGAACCTATGATTTAAGTTACCCCCGCTTAATAGAACGTAATGCTTTTTTTAAATCAATGGATCAGTGTTCAAACATATATTTAACATTAAGTACATTTTGCGTTTTAATTAAAGTTTCTTCAGTTTCTTTTTTTAAGATTACAAAAGGAAGATTGCAAAAAACCAAATACACATAGTTGGAAATCATTGCTTAACATGAGGCACACCCTCATCACACCACTGACCAAACCAGCATTCCCCATTTGTTGATCATTATTTACGTAAACGGTGCTGCAACACCGGTGTAAGACTTGCGCTATTCTCGCCAGCAGTCCCAGGCAAAAGTTTTCTAAAAGACGTCCGAAATTTGCCCTTAAAGGGAGTTTTAGTTGGCTAACAGCTTTATTAATTTAATCACGAATAATAATTATTAAGTAATATGTGTCATATATTTTAGTAGCGAAAAAGAATTTTTAACTGATCGTGTATAAAATAATTCATTTGATTTCGGACAGGCGCACAGAAGACAGCTTTCCCTTTGGGTCCTTTCGGTGAGGCCGTAAGGGTTTATGCTGTACTGCGGTGTCTCCTTCACTTCGCCCTCCAGCTGGAGAGATTTGTCGTCACTGTGGGACGCCATAGTCAACCAAAAGAGTAAAGCTTTGCACTGCATTTCATTTCCACTTCATCTTTTACCCGTAAGTCTCATTTAATACTTCTTGTTACGCAGGTGTTAAGCGAAGTACTTTGGGTTTGTTTAACTTCCGTGCCGAGTTTTGCACGAGTTTGGAGGAGGCCCGTGTAGTCCGTAGATTCCCGGTGAAGACAACGTGCTCCGGTACTGTCAAGCTGGTTTGGAGACTGACATTCGCGGAGTTTGTTTCTGTAATTTTAGCTTCGTGTTGTGTTACGTTGCAGCCCTCTTTATTTAAGTTATTTCTTACGAAGTATGTGAACTTTTTTCCTTTTTAATCATAAGTAGTTGCCTTGAAAAGCGCTGCCACTGTAGCATTTTGTTCGTAAAAGGAGACTGAATTTCATATAAGTAACCTTATTTCGTGTCAGGATTTTTTTGGAGTCGACTAGCTAAACATTTAGTTTCCTTTCGATTTAGTATTGGTAAGGGAAGTGCTATTACTAGTATTACAACTTTTTTTCTTTTGTGTTTTAAGTCACTGGTTATTGCAGTGTGTAGTTATTTTAATTTGTTTGGTTTGTCCCTTTCAAAATTAGCCATAACCCTCAACCGCGCGAATATAAAAAAATACGTTTCAGGTTTTCAAACGATAGTGCAATATAGATGTTAACATGGCTGCCTCCTGTTAACCTTGTTGAGCTGAACTCGTAGTTATGAGGCACATGACAGTGGTTCCCAGTCTTTTAATAATGATTTTTTCTTGGTCGATAAACTGAAACAGGGTTGTCCTGATTGTTAAAACCATTAAAAGTAGGGATCTTGGTGCATTTATTCTGCAAAATGGTATATTTGTGGCAATTCAATTTAGCATTGTTTTAAAAGTATTTGAGTTAATGCGTGTCTGATTATAAGCCTTTTATTGAATGCGTTTGGCACAGGCTTTTTACTTAATGAAAAGGCAAATGTGCTGTGTTCATGAATCTGTGTATAAGTCAATTATTCATATATTGAACTAACGGCTGCCGGTTGAAAATGTTGTAGGTCATTCATGCAGCACCAGGAATGTTGTAGCTTTTTCTGAATGGATACTTCCGCCTGAGGCGTAATGCCAGTGATGCGTAATGTGTGATTGCCTAACACAGAGCCACAAAACTCACTGACGTGCCATTTATCAGGTCTGAGGCGATGAGTTTGCGCTTGCGGCATATGACGCTTGGTACCTATATTACTGGTCCCTCCTTTTGCTTTTAATGTGTGCAGTTTTGTTTCTGGTTAACACTAAACACTTGTGTACTCTCCATTAACTGGATTCCCTCTCTTTCTGTCTTAGGTAGCATGGCTGTTCCTCCATCGTATAGTGACCTCGGCAAATCTGCCAAAGACATCTTCAGCAAAGGATATGGTATTTGTATACATTTAGTCTGCTTTTTTGTAGCTGAATAGTCAGTGTCATTTGCTACTGTTTATTGTAGCAGTGTGAGTTTAGCAGTAGTAGGCAACCAAACACTCAAAGGAACCAAATCTACCTAAATGTACAAACTCTCCCATTTTCCTACACCAAATGAAAAGGACAAATCAACCAAATGCACAATGACGAAATGACCAAAATCCAGAAGTGCGAAAGTGTTTCATGCAAAATCAGACATAATTTGGCATTGTTAGTGATAAACCTGATAAAGGAAGTATTGTGTTGTATCAAGTCCTAAAGTTATTGTGTGGTATTTTTTCTTTAACAGTTTGTAAGGTGCTTTTACGTGTAATGGTCAGTGTACTAAACTTTTTGCTTGTGATTGATAGTTCAGCACTGAAGGTTTTAGATGTAAAGGAAAGGATTGAACAGGCTATTTATTGGGCATTAGTTTATGCATTTACTACCAATAGAGATTTCAAATCAAGTCAATGTTCAGCTTTTAATGACGCTCAATACCAGACATTACTAAGCACACCCTTCTGAATGTCCTTAGGTTTTGGTCTTGTGAAGCTTGATGTAAAAACCAGATCTGCAAGTGGAGTGGTAAGTGGGAGTCTGCAGTGTTTGGTGTGTGCACTGAATTTTTGCAGCACACGTCTGATTAGATAAATGTGATCCTACTGTTCCATCCATGTCTTTAGCATGAAACATACACCTATGTTGAATTTTGTGCAGGAATTCAAAACATCTGGCTCCTCCAACACTGACACCAGTAAAGTTAATGGAAGCCTTGAAACCAAATACAAGTGGTCAGAGTATGGACTGACCTTTACAGAGAAATGGAATACCGACAACACCCTCGGAACAGAAATTACCATTGAAGATCAGGTGTGTACTCAAGTTATTTGTTAAATTACAAAATAATTGGTTAACTGGTTACCTGGTTTTCTTTGGATTCTTATCTGTGGCCTCCCTCCTAGATTGCCAAAGGGGTGAAGCTGACTTTCGACACAACTTTCTCACCGAACACTGGGTAATGTTGATCTTCCTATTGTGAACATAGATGCTTTCGTATTGGATATAAGATGCATATATACGAACTTTCCTTACTTTTGTACTCATTTAAATGTTTCCTCTCCAGCAAGAAAAGTGGGAAGGTGAAGACGGCTTACAAGCGTGAACACGTCAACCTTGGCTGTGATGTCGACTTTGACTTTGCTGGTCCGGCCATTCATGGTGCCGCCGTGGTCGGCTATGAAGGATGGCTCGCTGGCTACCAAATGACCTTTGACACGGCCAAATCTAAAATGACCCAGAACAACTTTGCTGTTGGTTACAAGACTGGGGACTTCCAGCTACATACCAATGTGTAAGTCTGAAAATGAGACTGATGTCTACTTAATGTCAAATTCCCCCTTCTCTTATATTAAAATATTTTATGGTAGAATTCCCCTTTTAGGTTGCAAATTAGAATAGTAAGGCTAAGCATAGTCAGGTTTTGTTCTATTTTTAGATTGAAATATGTGAGTTGTGCTTTTCAGGACAGTTTTAAGTTTGTTAGTGACTTAAAAAAAAAATACATTTATGGCCATACCTTTTTTTTTTTTTTAGTTTTTACAGCCAAATGTCTCTTTCAGCAACGACGGCACAGAGTTCGGTGGCTCGATTTACCAGAAAGTGAGCGACAAACTGGAAACTGCCGTCAACCTGGCGTGGACTGCGGGCAGCAACAGCACGCGCTTTGGCATTGCTGCCAAGTACCAGCTAGACAGAAGCTCCTCCATCAGCGTAAGTTGCGGCTTGGTGGCTTCATCCTGTGGCTTTCGAGGCGTAACGCAGATGTTGCTATGGCTGTGTGGGGAAAGGCAGCTTCCTGAGTTACTTTGACGGTTCTTCACAGAACAAATAATCGTTTCTGATTCAGTACTTGTACCCAGTAATGTAACTGAAACCTTGCTACTGTTTTTAGCAGTTTCCTATTTTTTGGGGGGTCATCATCAGTGCCTTTTATTTTATTTAATTTTCAGGCTAAAGTGAATAACGCCAGTCTAGTTGGAGTCGGGTACAGTCAAACCCTGCGGCCAGGTATGACCATTTTCAAGCCACACTGTGATGAGATCGACGTAAAACTAATGATTGCACTTGCAGATGAAATGATTTGGTGTTGCCACTTTGAGAGAATAATTTCTGTGAAAGCCCCTTTGAATGTCATGTCCATTTAGTGTGGAGTTTGTGTACACTGTGGTATAAAGGAATGAAATCCATTCTGACCGTAGCCACCTGGATATGCAGTCACCCTTCTGACCCCAAATTGAGAATATTCAGGGGGAAAAACATCCAGAAAGTTTTCAAAAAGCAGAGCATGAATTTGTTGTGCTGATCATTAAGTGCCCTTAACCTGCAGTTGCTTCATTCCTGGTATGACGAAAGCATCCCCTGTGGAAACATAGGGCTAACTGTAATATAATATGATTGTATAATATATTTTAAAATCGAGGTTCCTTTTTCATTACTTGCAGGTGTGAAGCTGAACTTGTCTGCCCTGATTGATGGGAAAAGCATCAATGCTGGTGGTCACAAGCTGGGGCTGGGTTTGGAGCTAGAAGCTTAAGGGTCTGCTGGGGCTAATGTCAGTCAAGGGGAATATCTGAAGAATTCGGCCTTAAGTTCGTTTCCAACTTGACCAGCATGGGATTTCCTCCAAGGGTTGTTGCAGCACCGAGATGCGTGACCCTGTAGTACTGTTAGATGGCTGCCTGTGAGCTGATCTCCACATGTTTGGTTTGTATTTAAAGATGCAGCAAACTTGTGATAGGGTGATAATTTGTACCTCAGAGTAACCCAGATTCCATCCCCTACCCTCCAAATGAAATGCACTTGTATGAAATGTTGACACCTGTACATGTTTTTGCTTGTTTCCAATCGATGGAATCGATGTTTTGGACTGGGGCCTGGCTGCTGTCTAATACTACTACAGTGCTCTTAATGTGGTCCCCGGTTGTTTAAGAACTGGAATGTAAACCTCAATGTTATGAAGCACTCCTACAAATGTGTATTTATCTTTATTTACACACAGGTCTTGCTTTAAGAATATTATATATATTTTTTTTTCGGTTAATCTCCATACTCGCTACACTTCCTGATGCATAGTTTATACACCTAATCCCCCTCCTCCCCCCAAATTGTGGTGTTGGGGGGGTTGCTATTTATTTAAGTAGGTTGCTTATTTGTGTAACTGGTAAGTTTGCCTTCACAAACTAAATTGAGTTTATATTCTATGCAAAGAATTGAAATTTCTGGTGCACTGCAATGCCCTGATGGCACTTAAGGAATTCTGTACTTGATTGGTCAGTGTCTCTCCACCAACATAACACAGGTTAAGATGTTGCTGGCAAACTTCGGACATCCTCTTATGTTATGTCGAGCTTTTGAATAAAGACTTTGACATGAAACCCAATTTGTTCACCAGGCATTTGTTTTATTTATGAAAGGTTATGAAGAGGGAAATCTTAAGGACATCTCTAACAAAAAAATCATCATATATTTGTATGCCTATTTTGTGATGACTTGATGTGTAGATGGATATTCTTCAATAAGTAATGCTTAAATATCCCATTGACCCACTTGCCATGAATCTTATGTCCAAGAGAGATTAGGTATCTATACAAGATATGACTGAATATTTCCTGTTGCTTTTAACAGTTGAGTTCCCATATGGTGGATATAATTTAAGTTAGCTTAGACTCGCACAACCCTTTAAACATTCACCCCCCTGCTATCTCCATTTTTCTTTTGCAGAAGTGATTGTTAAAACTAGTCTCCTGTATGTATATTTGAGTTACTGTACTTATGAAGAGATTGAAGTATTTTCTGATGTGTCAATGTAGAAGATACAAACAGTGAGGATACATAACTTGAATATGTAAAGTGGAAACAATTAGGTAAAGCAATTTTATACTTAAAGCATAAATGACCCTTGAGCTTGAATGTACAGTAGGTCCTGGAAAGTTTCAGTGCTCCACCTCATTAATCATTGTGCAGTCTTCTGAAGAAATTATACCAAATCAGAAAGGCATTGTCTAGATTTATTTTTGACCTTTCCAACAAGTTGGTGATGAGTTAGGAAATTGCGTTCAGCATGCAAATGTTGCTTTCTTTTATGAATTTTGCTGTTAATTTGGTCTTTTAGATATTCATTTTAACACTGAACCTTTCATCGAACCATTGT
>JAODKF010000047.1:7675864-7697531 GCA_026779585.1 Mormyrus proboscirostris
TCTCCGTTGTTCTTTGTCTCCCGGCGTGACAGAATACTTCGCCCCTGTGATGGATCCAGCGGGGACCCTGGAGGGTCACTTGGCGGCCCTGGAACAGGTGGTCACATCCAACGCCGCCCAGGTACCCCTACCGGACTCCCCACCCCAGCCGACTACCCCCCTGCCTATAGCTTTACCGGACCAGTGCCGAGGTTTCCTAATGCAGTGTGGGATCTACGTGGAGGAGCATCCCGAGCAGTTCCGTGCTCCCGGAGCGGATGTGCGCTTCACCATCTCCCTATTGACGGGGCGTTCACGGGAATGGGCGACAGCCCTGGCAGATAACAGCCCTCTGCTCAATTCCGGCAGAGAGTTCCACCGTGCGCTCATGGAGGTGTTCGACCAACCGGCAGTAGGAAGATGACCCGGTTTCCGCCTCCTGGAGTGCCGTCAGGAGAATAGAACCACAGCCGACTTCTCCTTAGAGTTCCGGACAATCATCGCAAATCTCCGGTGGCCGGATGATTGTCTACAGACGATCTTTCTGCGGGCTCTCAATCCAGACTTACAAGACGACTTCGCACACGAGGAGAAGCGCCCTCATTTGATGACCTGGTGAGACAAGCGGTGAGATTGGATAACACCGTGAGGGAGAGGTGACGCCACAGACAGTCATCAACTCTCCCTACTGAGACCTCCCGGGGGGCCGCCCACCCGACGACTGAGGCTCCCGAGTCTATGCAGGTCAACCGGGCTCCCTTAACACGCACGGAGCGCCGCCGACGGATGCAAGGCGGATTGTGCTTGTACTGCGGCGGACCAGGTCACACCATTGCCACGTGTCCCGTCCGGCCCCAAAGGGAGGACTTCTCATTGCCGGTGGGTGTGGCTTCCTTATCTCCTGCTTCCGCTTCGCAAGTAACCGTGCCTGCTATTATAGACCAGGGAGCGAAGCGTGTTTGTGTAGAGGCTTTCATTGATAGCGGGGCGGCCGGCAATTTCATTGAGGCCGGACTGGCTGACCGACTGGGTCTGCCTCTACACCAGCTAGCTTACCCCATGTCGGTGCAAGGGATAACCAGAGAACAAATGACAGAGGGTACCATTCGTCACAGAACTTACCCGTTCCGACTGCAGGTAGGGAGTCTGCATGTCGAGAACCTCGCTGTTTATGTTCTACCTAGATCTAAGGACCCTTTAGTGCTTGGCTTACCTTGGCTCCGCAAACACAATCCCCAGGTGGACTGGCGGCAAGAGGAGATAGTCAAGTGGTCGGCGCAGTGCAGACGTGAATGTATGTCTCTCCCCTGCAAGGCGACGGGGATCGAGAGCCCCGAACCGGAGAACCTGGAGGCTATTCCGGAGAACTACCGAGATTTCACCGATGTGTTCAGCAAGAGGCAGGCTTCCAGTCTACCACCGCACCGGGAGTGTGATTGTGCCATAGATCTGTTGGACGGCGCCACCCTTCCCCGGGGTCAGTTGTATCCTGTTTCTTTACAGGAGGAGGAGTCACTGGAGACGTATATTCGAGAGGGATTGGAACAAGGCATCATACAACCGTCTACCTCCCCCGTGACCGCTGGTTTCTTCTTCATAAAGAAGAAAGACGGGGGGCTACGCCCCGTGGTGGACTACAGAGCCCTCAATGCCATTACGGTGAAATGGAGAGAACCTCTTCCATTGATACCCTCGGCGCTGGAACATCTCCGCGAAGCTGTCATTTTTACCAAATTGGATCTTCGCAGCGCTTACAACCTGGTTAGGATTAGAGCTGGAGACGAATGGAAAACTTCATTTATCACCAGTAGGGGGCAGTTTGAGTATTTAGTGATGCCGTACGGGTTGGCTAACAGTCCTTCTATTTTTCAATCGTTCATTAACAGAGTATTCCAGGTCATGTTGTACCGGTTTGTAGTGGTGTACATCGATGACATTTTAATTTACTCCCCTTCTGAACAGGCGCACGTCCAGGATGTGCGACAGGTGTTGCAGCGACTCCGGGAGAATCATCTATACGTTAAGGGGGAGAAATGTGAATTTCACCAGCAATCGGTCAAGTTCCTGGGGTACGTCATCAAGCCTGGGGCGGTATCGATGGAGGAACAGAAGATTGAGGCGATTCGAGCATGGCCCCAACCCTGGACAATTAAGGAGTTGCAGCGCTTTCTAGGGTTTGCTAATTTCTATCGCAAGTTTATTCAAGATTTCAGCCGCATCGCTTCGCCTCTCACTGCTCTCACCAGGGGAAAGCCTACTAAACTTCGCTGGGATTCGGTGGCAGAGGAGGCTTTCACCCGCCTGAAAAGGGCTTTCTGCTCTGCTCCCGTGCTTAAACAACCAAGACCGGAGCTCCCATTTGAGGTGGAAGTGGACGCTTCTGAAGCAGGAGTGGGAGCCGTACTCCTTCAACGCGATCCAAAGACAGGGCGACGACATCCCTGTGCTTATTATTCTCGGAAATTGACCTCAGCTGAACGGAACTACGACGTGGGCGATAGAGAGCTGTTGGCGATCAAGGTGGCATTGGAGGAGTGGCGTCACTGGTTGGAGGGGGCGCGGTTCCCCTTTGTGGTGTTGACTGACCACCGCAACCTAGAATATCTACAGTCAGCCAAACGGCTCACCTCTCGGCAAGCCCGGTGGGCTCAATGGTTCGCCCACTTCACATTTCGTGTAAGTTACCTTCCAGGTAAGAAAAATGTGAAGGCTGACGCTCTGTCACGACTGTATGACCCTCCAGAGATGGAGGACAAGAACTACCCGATCCTCAGTCCGTCTTGCTTTATTGCCTCCATTTCTTGGGGATTAGAAGAGGCTATCAAGCGGGAGAATGAAAATCGCAACCCCTCGGTAGGGTGTCCGCCGGCTATATGTGTCACCTGAACATCGTGCTAACTTGCTTAGGTGGATCCACGCCCAGCCTGGAACCGGCCACCCCAGAGTGTCCAATACTCAACGCCTGGTCGCCCATCGTTACTGGTGGCCCAGTTGGAGACAACAAGTACAGGCTTTCGTAGACAGTTGTCCCGATTGTGCCCGGTATAAGCCCTCTTCCCTCAGCCCCACGGGTCTTCTCCAGCCTCTGCCGATTCTCTCCAGACCCTGGTCTCATATAGCCATGGATTTCATCACAAATCTACTGCGGTCGTCAGGTAAAACTGTGATTCTCACCATAGTCAATAGATTCTCCAAAATGTGCCGGCTGGTTGCCCTCTCGAAGCTTCCCTCCACCGTTGACCTCGCGGTGGTTCTAGTGAATGGGCTCTTTCGCGTTACAGGCATTCCGGAACATATTGTGTCCGACTGAGGACCTCAGTTTGCCTCTAAGGTGTTCCACGAGTTTTGCAAGAAATTGAAAGTATCATTAAGCCTTACCTCTGCTTATCATCCCCAGGCTAACGGACTCGCTGAACAAATCGACAAGGAGGTCTCTAAAGCGCTTCGTCTGATGTGTAAATTTAACCCAGCTGACTGGTCCTCTCACCTAGTGTGGGTTGAATATTCCCTTAATTCGGGGGTGAGTCCGGTGACCAAATTAACACCATTTCAATGTGTGCTGGGATTCCAGCCCCCTCTGTTCCCCTGGGACTCGCCGGCAGGAGCCCTGCCTCGAGTGGAAACCTGGTATCAAGACTGCAAACGCGCTTGGACTCAGATTCAAACAGCCCTCCAAATGCAAGCAGAGCGCCATAAGGTACAAGCCGACCGCCACCGGAGAGTGGGGCAACAGGTGTGGCTGTCGACCAAGAATCTAAGGATTCCCGGGTGTCGTAAGCTCTCAGCTCATTATATAGGACCCTTCAGGGTTTTAAAACGAGTAGGACCCGTGACAGTGAAGCTCCAACTGCCTAGTGTCTATAGGATTTGTCCCACGTTTCACATCTCTTTTCTTAAGCCCGTGAAGTACAGTCGCCTGCACCCCGATTTCAGCACGGTCGAGCCGGTGTTGCCTCCAGTGGCCGATGAGGGACCCTCAGTACGTGTCCACTCCCTTCTGGACTCAGGAAGACGACTCGGGAAGCTGCAGTATCTCGTTGAGTGGGAGGGGGAAGGCCCCGATGAGCGAAGTTGGGTTCCAGCGGCAACAGTAACGGACCGAGAGATGGTGACTGCCTTCCATCAAGCTCACCCGGACAAACCAGCCCCCCATCCCAGGGGTCTTCCCCGCAAGCGCCGGCGGCCTCCCGGAGGCGGCCGTCAGGGGGGGGTACTGTCACGCCCACGAGGGCGGGGTCGAGCGGGTGCAGCTCGTCAGCAGGTGAGTTCCTGCTCGGAGCCCGCGATTGGGCTGGGGAACTGCCCATCCACGCCCGGACCGTCCTGAGCTTTTATTGCACTTGCCTGTCTAGTACCTCAGTAAACTCCTTGAACCCCGCATTACTGGATCTCCGTTGTTCTTTGTCTCCCGGCGTGACACAGATGTGGCCAAAATTATTAGAACACCTGTATTCTCACCAGCTAAAAAATGTTTTTAAGTGTTTTTAAACGTTTTTTTTTATTTCCTACTAACACAATACAGCAAAAGATAACTGACTTAAAACCATTTTTTTAGCTGGTGAAAAAACTACTGTTCTAATCATTTTGGCCACCACTGTATATTTTTAAATTCCAAAATAATTCATATAAATAGCAGGTTTTAATGTGCTGACTATATAGGCTATATTTAATCAGCCTGATGATGAAAGTAACAAGTTCAACTATGACCAAGTATTCGTTTTTTTTTTTCTTTCAAATTCGCATTAACTAATACTGAATGTCCTATATAACTCAAATATTAATTTCACCACTGTAGCTAGCTACCTGGATATTCATTGCCTCTCCGAAACGACTCGGCCAGTGACCTCTGTCTCAGGGCTGGCACTGCTGGGGGTCTGTCTGGAGGATTTGCCTCCTCTTCTCTCCTTTTTTGCAGCTCGGCGTTCTCTTTTTCGTGTTGTTTTATGTGTTTGTGTAGATTTGTGGTGTTGCCACAGTATCGAATAGACTTTCTACAAACATCGCAGTTTGCAATATTTTTCGTTTACTGCAGTAAAATAACTCCAAACAGCACTCCTCTTTCTTTCCGTCATCTCAGAACAGCCAAAAGTGCTTGCGCTTTGGCGCTACTGAGTCACTTGATGAAAGGACAACTAATAACAGCAGAGCAGGGAGGAGCAACGGTGCATACGAGATGTAAAAGATGCGGGGTATTTAGAGACATATCCGCTCTTTTTTGAAACAGGAGCAATGTACTTAAATTAGATGAAATTTAAATAAAAGTATCGATCTCGGAAGGCTACTATCGATCCGATATCAGTACCAACGTTGGTATCGATACTATCGATATTACGATCGATCCGCCCACCCCTAGTGTTGAGCGGTGCGGCTTAGTGCTGCGGAACGAGGAGCGGAAATTCTCACCGCTCTACTCTGCTCGCATGCTATGCTGCATAAGCAAAAAAAATGCAAGGTTAAAAACATTAAAAAATTGCAAACGGCATCTCTCAGCCCCATTAAAACCACGATAAAAAGATATGTAAAAGCCGATATAAAGTCTTTATTTCGTACAGTAAAATGTACTACTGCCGCCCTGAGGTAACTGCGGGTTTCCAGTCGATCGCAGCACGTTCCCTCAGTTAACGTCCCCATCACAACACGCCAGATATGGTTAACGGGTACAGTCATTATTTAACGCACAATAAAACAGTAACCTGATAAAAAATATTCTAAAATTAGTCTACCGCGGTGAAGTTGGTTTTATATTCGATATTCGCCACATTTACTGACATCTAAACTGCAATATCTTCGGGATCATGACGGCAATTCTTTTCAGATTAGGCTCCACATTTGAAGTTAAACGAGGGAAAGATTTCACACTTTAAGTTAGCTCCACATTCTCCAGCAATATGAATTAAGGATACAAAGCAAGATGGGAATGTCTTTCTGCTCGCACAAAATTGCTGGAAAATCTAGGGACCGTCTTAAAAGTGCAATGCCAATCAGCATAACACCACTTGTACATTATGTGTCCTATAACTGTGTATCAATATTACTGTTGGATAAATTGTAATAACTTTTTAATTCTTAAACCAATCAACATCAAACCAAGTTCAATGTGTTCATCTGACCCTCCCTCATCTTTCACACCCTTTCAGGAAGTTTTCACACCCATCTGTTTTCCAGAACACCAGCCCTATGTGTCCTATAACTGTGTATCATTATTGCAGTTGGATAAATTGCAATAACTTTTTAATTATTAAACCAATCAACATAAAAGCACGTTCAATGTGTTCCTCTAGCCCTCCCTCATCTTTCACACCCTTTTAGGAAGTTTATAATGCATGTGAAAATGTAGCATTTATGAATAAACCTTCTCCCTCTAAAGTGACTAAAGATAAGCATTACGTTACGCGTGAAAACATTGTGCAGATATCGTGTTTTGTTGCTTTGTAAACTAGGTAGTGATTACAAAAGTACTTACATTGGCCTCATAACCTAATTCTCTTCTACAATGCATCTCAGCACAATGCATAATACATTTTTAAGTATTGTGTCTATCTTGTTTATCCCTTACATCACCTCAGTCTTCCTAGTTTTGAGTCTCAGATGTTTATTTTCCTTGTCTTTGTGAAGGTTAAATTGATTTAGAGCAGAATAGCATAACATTTAATTTGGTGTTGACTGGTGAAGTGTTATTATCTGAGTTCACTTTTAAGGTATGCATTACATAGTGGTACAACAATGCCAGAGAATAATTATTAATGGGAGAAATATGTGAAGGTAAAAAACACACGTTCTTTGATTCCTTTGACACTAAAAACGTAATTTATAGTTCTGCCCAATAGGATGTTAAAAGTAAACTTTGTGCGGTCTGATCGCTATACTGTTGAGTGTTTACTCTGCTGGTTTATATTTTAAAAGCCAGCGTCACTCCATCTCCTATAGTCAGCATGCTGAAGTTGACTCGGGTATCTTTGTATATCTTCTTATTAAGCTTGTCAATCGCTTGTGTGTTCATGTCATCCTGAGCTGGGTTGATAACCTTCCCACTCCACAGAACCTGGAAGACGGGGTCGAGGAAAAAGGATTTATAGTTGTAGCAGAGCAACTGTTGTGTGCATATTATAAAGCTGAGCATTAACATCACTTTAAAGAAATTGCAAAGGCAGTGTAATCAATCTGTAGATTTACTAGTATAAGCAAAAGGATCATTTGTTTGAAAACTAGAGCGGTATTTTATTGCCATGGAAAAGAGCCACAAAACGATTGAAAGTAGCATTTCGTGAAACGCCTTTGGTCAGTGTGTTCATGATGGTGCTGGCGGCATACTCACATTATCAATTGCTATAATCCCTCCTTTCCGCACAAGTTGAAGGGATCTTTCGTAATAGTTGTCATAATTTACTTTGTCAGCATCGATAAAGGCAAAGTCAAAGGTTTCAGCTTCGCCAGCCGCTAGGAGATCATCTGACAGTAGATAGACGAAGCATGAGGTTTTGGTGGTATATCATGTGGGAGTTTATGTGGAATAGTTTGATTAGTACACAAATTACCGAGTGTTTTCAGGGCTGGCTGTATGCGGAGATCGATTTTGTGCTGAACTCCAGCCTACAAAACAAAGATGGGTTACTTATGATGTTCTGGAGATTTGGTGACAATTGCAGAATGTCATGCTTTTGGGTGTTCTGTGCACCCAGAATGCACCTTGAGAAGTAATGACATTTAATGTGATGGAACTGATAGGTTTCTGGTGTAGAATGTCAGCCAAATGTACAGGGTGTTTCAGAAATATCCAGATCACACCCAGCTAGAGAATCTTTAACCTTTTCTATGTATACATGGTGCTGGGGGCTGTGGTCATTTTACCTGTCAGTCAGGGGAGGGGAACTTGTTCCATGGAGGGCCAGTGTGGGTTTTTGGGATGACATCTCAGGCCCCTTTTCCACTCAAAGGTTTGGTGCCGGTTCAGAGCCGATTTTGCAGCACCGGTGCCATTTTTTTTCTGTGGAAAAACGTGGCACTGGTTCCAAATTGGCAATCGTCACCGGAACGGCATCGGCACCGGCACCTTTGCAGTAGAACAGGGGCATCAGCCTGCCAGTAATAAAACAGTGATTCTCAACTCCAGTCCTGGGGAGTCACTGTTATTGAGAGGTCATCCCAAAAACTGACTATGTCTTATACATCTTTGTGGTTCTCCTTGAACTTTTGGTAATTCAGCCTCTTTTTATGGTCTGTGGTAGATATATGTTGTACTGCTAATCATCACTAGTTGAGATGAGCCATTTCAGTGGCTATGGTAACATGCCTATAGATATCCAAATAATGTCAACTGTGTACCAATTGCACAAATCACTCAAGGTATTTAAAAGTTGACTGGTGTGCTTATGTAGGCTGTCCATTGCTGTTCATATAATACACACTCAGAAATGTGGAACTTGGGCCATTTAATTTGTCAGATTACGTATTAACAACAAATTTATAATTTGTCCAGGTTACTTTAAGCATAAAAATACTACAAATTATTTACACAATTGCATGTAATTAAAGGCATGAATCTGCTTCTGTTAAACATTATTTAATTGACTAAAGCCTAGGGCTGCAATTACAAAATCTGCTTAAGGGCAAGTCTTGTTTATCCTGGCATTTGATCTGATTGCTCTGTAAGAGAAATTATGGCAGGAATGTATGTGCTTTTTATGGGTCAAATGAGGCTATCATGCAAAATCTGTTTTAAACTATAAATCCGGAGTGGGAAATATATCAGTCTAGAACCTGTACTGACATGTGGAGATCTGGGATAGTCTATCTTGCAGCTTTTCCATAATGCATTTTTGAATGGAGTTTACTGATTTTACAGAACACATTTACTTGCACAGGAGTTTATAGTCTACATTGAATACATTACTCTTTTATAAATTGAATAGAGAAAGCAAGAATACATTGTTAATTTTATTATTGTGTGTTGCATGGGGGGGTTTAGTGAAGACAGGACTATTAGCGGGGTCCTTGTTTGGTTAATTTTTGATTTGAGACTATGAGAGATCCTGGGCATGAACTGAAGCATGATGCTAACCACTGTTAACATGCATAATGCAAGAGTTTACTTTGTTACCTGGATGGCAACTTTTATTCTCCCCTCAGCACTTTATAAAGAGAAAATGACACCAGTGCATTTGTTACTGGAGAAAAAGCGGTAGTGTAAGAGAAATGCTCAGAGAATGCCGTTACAATGTCTCGCACGCAGGAATCTGTTAAAACAGCTGAAAAGTGAAATGCACTTTGGCTGTGACTGTCCAATATAAACTTCACCTTATACTCACACTGTTTTTGGCCGCAACATACATTTCAGTACAGACTGGTTGTTAGACTTTCGCAGCGAAACTTCAGAAAAGGCAACTTCATTTTACCTCTTCCCAGAAGGGCTTGCCCACGTCAGTATACTTTTCCTCTACATCACACGCCACAACCCGGCCATCTTCGGGCAAAGCCAGCGCCAGGCTAAGTGCATTGTATCCAGTGTACACACCTGGGGGTGAAAGGGTGTTGGGGTGCTGTTGGAAATCTCACTGACACAGGCATGGTGCTCCGGTTTCTGTTTAACAAATGCCAGCAGTATGCTGCTGATGGTATGCATTGATACGCCGAATCACATTTAGAATCCCATTCTCTTTGTATACTGCGTAATACTTGATTCTTCTGACATAGAGAGCTCCATTTCCATGTAAGCATAACCATTTAGTTCTGTTTGATATTGTTGGCATGACAGATGGACATCTGGCTTGTGGTTAAAAGGCTGAGTGGTTTTCCCAGATTCTGTTAGACAGGGTTTATTTAACCATTAAATAAGCTGAATGTTCTGTACATACCTATCTCAATGGCTTTTTTGGCCTTGATCAGCTTTGCGAGGTTGCCCATCAGCTGAGCCTGCTCACATGCAACCATCATATAGTTATAGGGATCTTCAAGTGTCTTCTACATAGTGTAGGAAAAAGATGCATCATTTTCCTAAATGGTAAATGGATTGCACTCATATAGCGCTTTCCTACTACTAGGAGTACTCAAAGCCCTTTTACACATTCACCCATCCACACACATGGTGGTGGAGGCTGCCATGCAAGGTGCCAACCTGCTCACCGGGAGCAATTTGGGATTCAATGTCTTGCTTTTTGATGGGGTGAGGAGGAACCAGGGCTCAAACCTGCAACCCTCCAGTTGCCGAACGATAGCAGTACCTCCTGCGTCACCATCGTCCCTAACGTTAAAGCTGAATATTTTATGCAGTTTAAAAAATGGTTGAACTACACCACTCAACTGCAGTAATATAGAATTATATTACTAAATACCTATTAGATTTTTGGCTATGAAATTAAACCTAAACAAATGCATTATCTGGCAGAACCATCCATCCATCCGTCCATCCACCTCTTATCCTGACCATACCAAGCTATGTGTAGTGCTGAAATATTGCCATCTAGTGGCTAAATTGTACGTTTTCCTTTACTCATAAAATTTCTTAAAACCACTTTTTATTGGATCAGTCTAGCCAGCATTTAATTTATACATTCATTCATTTATTCATCCATCTAATATACCATGTGCCCTATACTATATTTTCTAATATCTGAAAATGTAATTTACCAGTCGGAGCTTCGTCAAAGCGGGGTGTTCTCGCAAAGAATGATTCAACACGTACAACATCAACGGGTCGTCTTTAGCTCCACTGTGGCTTTTAAAAAGGTTCATTCTGGAAGAGACGGTTCTGCTTTTGCCTAGAGAGAAGACAGCGGATAATATTACCATGTGATTTCTCCATATATAACGTGTGATATAAGTCATACTACCAAAGCCAAAAGGCAAAAGACCTGCAGAAGTATTAGGTAGGATTTCGGACTTTGCCCTAACGTCATTTTATCTAGATTTACTGATTGCTCACAAAAATTGCATAGTAGTTAGTTGCTGTAAGTTGCCAGGTTAGGCCTCCAAGTCAATGCCTTGAACTCTTTCATGTTCCTTAAATCACTACCAAACAATTATTACAGTGTAGTAGGGTGCATTATCCTGCTGAAAGAGGATGTTGCCATGAAGGGCTGTACCATTTTCCCCTCTTCCCCCACGCCACCTTCAACAACAGACTGTTCACTTGCCTGTTTGTCAGGCGCTACTGTAACGAGATAATGAATGTCATTCACTTCACCTGTTGGTGGTTTTAATCTTATGCCTGTTTGTCATAATTATTTAAAAGGTTAAGGAGTAATTTTCAAATTTGACCAAACGCGTGTAATATTGAGGCATTTTTATAAAAAAAAATAGATGTTTATAAAGCCATCCATATTGTTAGAAATGGCACTCGCTTAGTATGCAATATGTCATTACTTAGTCAATATTACAAAACTGGTGAAGTAATATTATGGTGAAAATACTCACGTAAAGCTGTAATATGTGAATTATGTAATAGCATAAAATTGAAGTGTGAATATGTATTATCTTGCAAATAACAGTATTGTGTCTGAATGTGTAATTCTATAGTACTGTGTCTTAAATGAATATATAATTTAAACCAAAAGGATTAAGTTTTTGACTGGATGAAGTGCACATGTCTGAGCATAGTCCAATTTAATTATCAGCATTTTAAATCAATTCGGATCGCCCTTACCCATGTAGTAACCAGCCACAAGAGCAACACCGAGTAAGGCAGTACCAGCCATAGCTTCTCTTGATACATTGTGAAACGACATTGTGAAGAAGACCCTTAGTTCGCCGTTTTCTGAAAATAAATCGTTTCCGGCGGCTTCGGCATTTCAATGGGACACTACCGAAAAAACCAGAATATTTGTCTCTTGACAAAGATCGTCTATGATGTACAGGAACAACATAATAATATGGCACCTATATTCCATGATATACGATCTTTGTCACATGACCTCTCCTGTGTTCCGGGTAAATACATCCGTGAGTTCCTAGTCTAAAGTCATTTAGCGAATAATACGAATCAGACACGTCTGTTATGTTTTAAAGTAAGTAATTCCGCGAAACGATTTGCTAGGCTTTTTGCGCTTAGCACTTCTGTGGACAAATACCTCTCAAACGATGTAACGTATATGGCTGTACAGTATTTTAAAAAGCGTAGTAAGTCGAGTTCTGCTCAATGTACAAACATTTTTTCGTTTGAATATGCAAAAATTATCCCATATCCAGGTTTAATATTAATAAATAGATATTATTAAAAGTGGATATGGGATAATCCCTGCACATTCAAATTTTGTCGTCAACCAAATTAAACCCCATATCGCTACATTTCGTCAGGCGCTCCAGACTTTTATCTAATGAACTAAAAGGACAGTTGTCAAGATAAACAGTACAATTTCATACTCACACACTAACCTTACAGGCTCAGATCAGGGTGCTGTCCTACGGAGGGTTATGGACTAGAGCCAAACCCCGTTCCTCCTCGCTTTAAAATGGCTTCTACTGTAAATGGGAGGTGACAGCCCCAGTTGCTTAAGCCTTAAGTCCGGTTTTCCCTGGATACCAGCTAAAAAGTGAGTATAGTAAGCAAGGCCATACTTGTAATATACATGTAATATATTGGGGGGCATGTCCCCCAATGTTGACTTCATGGGCACGGCCTTGGTAGTAACTAATAGTTATTTTTAGATTTTTCACTGAATGAAATTGCTTAATGAATAGTCATGTATTTAAATTAAAATCACCAGGCACCTTCAGCTTGAAGTTCATAATAGGCCTTCAGCCGTATTATTCATATTTATTATCAAGTATTACGTTACTCTCAAAGTTGAAATATCTTCAGAACCTTTCATTTATCATTTTTTAATTTGTAAAGCTGGGACTGTGTGCGTAAGTCAGGCGGAATATTTTGTGGACGATTAGTTAGGTCAAAGTATAGTACTTCATAGGGATGAATGATTTATCGATTCAGTATCGAAATGGCAAAAACGCGATTAGCAAATTGCAAAGGCTGGGATTTAGGATATGCATTAGCAGCAGGGCTAAGCCTGGGTTTAAAACTTGCGAGAATAGTTTTTGTCCTCTTTGTAGGACACATTCTTACCAAGGAGAAGTGCTATGCTCCTGGCGTACCTGTCATTCTCAGCAAGCAGAAGTGGCCCAAGGCGATTGCGTATACGTCCACAAAACAACAAATACATGAAACCCAAGGAAAATCTTACCTTTGCGGTGTGAAAAAATATTGATTCCTCTACTGAGCTCTAAGTGAATGTGAATAAGTGAATGATGCAAATATACATTAACATTTTAAAGAGTTACATGTGGCAGTCTTTTGTTCTAACAGTGCAAATGCCCAGTTAAGTGCTTTTGCTCTTATATGAGAATACTTAATTGTGCATTTTTTTATAAAGTAGTAAATGGCATTTTGGAAGCATTTTATATTTTCTTATGAGTTCCCATCATTATATTGGCATATAGATCAGTTCATATTTTGATGCTATCTCATGTGGTAATGCGGCGTCATGTTTTAAATCTAATACACACTGTATATTGAACTAAAGCTTAACTTTTTAAAAAAATGCTAATCATATCACAATATCTGTCTGAAAAATCGCGATTAGATATTGTCCCCAAATCGCTCAACCTTAGTACCTTAATTACTCAAAACATTATATATTCCCTTAGAATAGGGGTGGCCGATCCTATCGAGAAAGGTCCTGGGTTTGAACAGCGGACCTAAAGGTCATCCCAAAACCCTGCACACACTGGCTCTTTTTGGATAAGATTACCCAACCCTGTCGTACAACATGCAAAACAAAAGATGTAGGTCAGGGACGTGTCACATGAAACAGGATTTTTTGCTTAGCCAGATAACCTGTTAGATTTAAAGTGGTGGTCTGGGCTAAATGTAAGTGAGCAGAAGAAAAGTCCATTTAAACTGGGTACTGTAAATCTGACAAGCTGTCCAGCTAATCACCAAATCCGGCTTTGTGATGAGAATTTTGCAATGAACTGTACATTTTAATGCCTTCTGGCTTATCACAAACTCCATAGCACTGAAGTGTTTAAGTAAATTTTCCAAAGAGAGAAGACGTTAACCGACTTAGTGACTAAGAAACTCCCATAGGATCTTTCTGAATGTATCATAAATAGTAATTCAAATGTTTGTGTGAGAAATGGCTGATGGGTGAAGTCCATGTCATGTTTTTGAGAGGAAGTGGTATGGTATTCT
Organism: Mormyrus proboscirostris; assembly: GCA_026779585.1. Classification (NCBI taxonomy): domain Eukaryota; kingdom Metazoa; phylum Chordata; class Actinopteri; order Osteoglossiformes; family Mormyridae; genus Mormyrus; species Mormyrus proboscirostris. The sequence goes on from JAODKF010000047.1 coordinate 7,690,026, forward strand.
CATAGAACAATGCCAAAAAGATTAAAGTCATGCATGATTAACCAAGCTACCGTGCTTTTTTCCCTGTGACCATTGAATGTGCAAGACTACTGGGTGTTTATCATGCATGCAAAAGCTTTATTATAATTTTATTACCTAAGTGGCACTTGCTAGCAAACTCTGAAATTGTGATTTAATGTCATCAAGATGGATATTATCCAGACTTGACACACAATAATGAACTGTTTTATTTAGACTTGACAACAAATCATCTTTGTCACTGCCGGAGTTACCAAAATAATCTGAAGAAAACAGTCTTAAGTTTGCTTGAATCACTCGGAAATTCTACAGGACTTATTAAAATTGTAGAGTTAATGTATGCATTACTTTACATGGACATGTGTTTACTGGTTGTCATGGGCAGGGTCTGGGATTGTGTGTGTCCTGGATAAAGACCAAGATCCAGGCATTTAATGACCTCTTAGGCACAGCCATCAGCAGCGTGTCTGTCTGCGGGGAGAATGTCGACCTAGTGGAAACGTTTACCTACCTCAGCAGTGGCATTCATGCTCGGATTGGGAGAGCATGGGGGGGTCATGAGGTCGCTGGAAAGGGGTATGTGGCGCTCCCGATATCCAAGGCTTTCGAGTCCTGGTGCTCCCTGTCTTGCTATATGGCTGTGAGACATGGACGCCATCCAGTGAGCTGGGACTAGACTGGACTCCTTCTGTACTGTGTCTCTTCAGAGAATCCTGGGGTACCGCTGGTTTGACCTCGTGTTGAATGAACGGTTGCTAGAGGAGTCCCAAAGGAGGCACATTGCCTGCATTGTGAGGGAGCGTCAGTTACGGCACTACGGCTGGCCGGGATCCCAAGGAGTTTCGCTGTGGTGGGTGTGGCAACACGCTGCATCAGCGCATATTTCCTGACCTGACCTGACCTGACCTGACCTGACGTACAGTAGAGCGGCATCCTATTTTTTTTTTCATTTTCTTTATTGTTAGCTATTCACTTTCGTCAATTCAGTTCTGGAACCCAAAATCAGCGTACCATATGAGCAATTAAATTACAATAACCATTTTTTTAAAGGTTTCACTGTGTACTGTACCATGTATATTGTTGAAATGACAATAAAAGTAACCTTGAACCTTGAAGCTGTGCTTCCTTCAGTGATTCAGCCATGTGGTCATTCATTTTGTTTGCTTTTAGCTGAGTGTCTTACCATTCCGTAAGTCCTGTGCTTGGAATCCAGTTATTTTCTTGGTACTACAGTACATGGAAATTTCTCATTTGTGTTAGTAGGAATAATCTTTGCTTGAAGTTCTTTATTCTTTCTGATATTTTGAGAATTTCATATTTCTGCTTTGAAGAATGAGCTTTATAATGATTTTCTAGCCTATTTGAATTTTCATAGCTATGCCTGTGTTTCAGTATTTTCAATTATAAAAGACAATACCAATGTCAGTTATTCACAAAACAGGGGTTTGTGTTTTAAATGCTAGGAGATTAAATGGGGTCAAAATGGAAGATGATGACATGTTTATGAAACAGCACCCTCTAGTGTCTGTGATGCCTCACTACTGCTTTACCTTGTCCACAGTCTTTGGCGACGTTTACTACCTGTTCGAAATTTGAAGCATTGTATGGTACCGGCTGTATATACGATATGAAAGTAACATGTTTTTTCCTCATACAAAACTGTTTATCTACGTTCACACTTGATTTTTAAATGTTACTTTTTAAATTGGCCAACAGCAGTTCAAGAATTTGGACACAATGGGCTGCTTCGCAGTTATGAAAAGTATCATTAGTTTCAATTAAGTGTGTACAGTCAGCCTTGTTGTCTTATTCTTAAATTCACATCTTACTCATAGGGCAAGTTTGATTATTGCTTGGGAAAACAGTCTGTGCTTATGGGTATTGAGTCTTTCCGTTCTTGCCATTTGAGACTGCAGTTAGTCCTTATACAAATACATCACTAAATTGAAATCCTTCAGTTGAAATATTCTGTGGTAATCAGTGGAGATGAAATCTGAAGCCGGTAGCTGGGATTTAAACTTGTTAAAGATTATGTAGTCAATGCTTTTGTTACATTATGCAAAAGTAACTTCGCAATTTAACTTATTTGGGAGTTAAATTTAAATGAGATTAATGTTATTTTTTGGGGGATTAGATAAGGTAAACACCTCATTAATTACATGGCAACACAGAACAAAAGCCCCGGCAGCCCGCAAACGAGTTTGTTTCTCAATTGATCTCTTCTTTCCCATATCCGTCGTAATAGAATTAGGTGGGTATAAATAGAACTTTGTTAGGTTGATCTCTGCGGAGAATGTACGCCCTCTGTTGATCTGTAATTAAGTATGCGCAGATGCAAATAAACCCTTTGCACAGAAGTACACATCAATTAAATGAGTCATGACTCAAAGTGTCTTTGCAAAAACTCATTTATATTATGCGTAATGATGAGAAATAATACCTCGAAGTCTGTCTGCGGTTTGGGGGTCTTGTCTGTGAAAGCGCCAAGCCGTCTTCCCGCTTCCTCCCTCTCCCTGCATTCACGGACTCCTTTATGTGACACTAATTGTTTCTGCTACTTGTGCCAAGTACCTACTGTTCCCCGGCACATTCTACAGACAGGGCCCAGTCCCTCGGCTGCTTTTCCTGTCGGAGCAGGAATGAAAAGATGCATCTTGCCATCTGCAAAAAAAAAAAAAAAAAAAACTGCCTCATTCGTCTCCTGAGCTCACATTCATTTTAATGTTGCTTGTGGCTGTCTTCTTATTCCATCCAAACTCTCTGTAGACAATCAACACTGCATTTTGAGTTTTAAAACAGACCGACAGCTTATCAGTAATTGAAAGATAGAGTAATATTTTTTTCTGTTTACTTACTACTCTGGAAGTGTTCTGAGAGAAAGCGTTTGGAAACACCTAAACCAATCTGTAATTTCTGCAGAGTGACCTCTTGATTTATTACAAACGGTACTTGTCAATTCCTGTAGTGCTGCTGAAAACTACACCGAATCAGTTGCCTCTCTTGTATCGTAAAATGAAATTTAACTTATGAGCTATAGTTAGAAGCTACGTAAATGCAGTGTTCATATACAGCCTGTAATGCATGTTTTTGTACAGTGTGTGGCAGTGTTGTCAAGGTTATCAGCTTCACGTTTGAAACTTTATCTTCCCCACCCTGAGTCTTACTGTTGGACTCTGATGGCTGTTTCTTTGTATGACTTTCCCTTTAAATTTGCTGGTGCACCATAGCAGTGAATGCTCAGATGTAAAAATGGCCATATGGGTTTGTCTATGTCCAGTGTCTTACAACAAAGGGCGGTTTATCTTAGATCAGTCAGTAAGTTATATATTGACAAAAGTCTTTGCTTGGGGAGAATTGGGGGTTTTCTCTTGTTATATTGCAGAATATGCTGCAGAATATTTAAAGTTTAGACTGTGCGCTATCGACTAGAAATTGTTGAAAGAAACTGATGCATAATTCCACGTTTAGATGTACTTGTGGTTTTGCTAAAAGCAGTATAGAGTCAACAGTTTTGATGGTTTAAAAAAAATATATCAGTATCGCTTCGGTGAATTTTGGGAAAAATCGACTGCAGTGCAGAGGATGAGCAGGGCGGTTAAGGTTCAGGCTGGTGACTCCAGTTGTGGTCATTCCTGAAAAGTGTTTTAAAATGTATGGGCTCACGTTCCATTTTTCAGTTGTACAAAGAGCATGCAAAGTAACTTTCACGTATCCATGCTTTGTAACTGATATCTGTAGCAGAGTGAATGCATGCAGGAAGGGACTGGTTTTTACTTTTTTATATAAACCATTGAAAATGTATTTTTATCAGTCAAGTGACAAGTCACATCTTGACGAATGACAAGTGTGAGGCAGGCATTTTGTGGCCAGAGACTGGAAACTAGTTTGTGTGAACTGTACTCCTTTTGTGGGACGTTTTACTTGTGCCATTACATACTTTAATTTGAGAACAACCAGTCTTTTAAAATGCCACAGACTCTGCACAAAGAGCAGTTGTTTTCCATGTAGGTCATTCACACGTTCACAGGCTTTATGGCTGGGCTGGTTTTATCATTCAAAGCCAAAACGGCTAAATGTAGATGTCCTCGGAAAAGAATGTTTCGGTCATGGCAGTCAGAAGTGTTTAATTTCCGTTTAGGATGTGGTGTAAATATGGAATCGCATGATGTCTTGGCTTAATGCACATTTTTCTCTTCCCATTGTTATACTGGGACGGTTCTGGGGAAGAGGAATGAAATTTGAGTGACAGCCACAGCGGACGTTTGAATTTCAAATCATTTCAGTTTTTTTTTTTTATTAGCTATGCATGTAAATAAATACAGATTTTTATTTTTTTCATAGTCACGCATGCCGTGGCAGTCCTCAAACATCAAATAATGCGCTTAAGGGCAATCCTGCTGCTGCGAAACCTTTTATATGAAACGCACTGACAGTTTCTGCAAGCATGCAAAAGGCACGTCATTTCTTCAAAAAACAATTAGCGGGTGGATATGGGGTGTAGGGTCTCTGGCAGGAGAATCTCTCTTTTAATCCCTTGACTGGCACTGCAGTCCTGTGCTGTCAATTCTGCTCATCAGCTGCCGGTGACAGTTTAGGTCCCATGTCAGTCAGGGCCGTGTTTACAGGCAGACTGGGACTTAGGAATGTCTTGTCTGTGTTCAGACAATGTTACGGTAGCACTGTCAAGTGTCGCCTTCCCTGTTATTGTCAATAAGTTGTCCTGCCTTTCAATGGCAGTAAAGTTTACATTGTTGTGCAGCTTCAGAATGACATGTAATTTGGAAAAAAAAAAAATGTTTTTATTTATTTTTGAGCAGGCCGCTTCTGTTGGCTCTGTCTAGCTGTGGTCTGGAAAACAAATTAAGTGGCACGGCTACATGGAAACATTGCTGTGTTGTACGAACAGAGTAGTACTATATAACAGCCCTGGCCATCTTTGTTCAGTTACAGTGCAGCGTGTGGAGAGTAAACGTACCCAAGGCAGCCATGTTGCTTTCCCTTCTCGATCAGAAGTGCCACTTTTGTCATCGTTTATTGCCCAGATATTCCCGCAGAACTCCTGAGACTGTTGTCATCGCTCAAACCCAACGTGTAATCTCTGGACGTAGGAGAGCATTAAATGCTCTGTTTCCAGCGCTTCTGTGTGAGTAATGTTCTTCCATTAAACGCTGCGCATGATTGTACGGCTTGTCTGTAGACAGGCCGGTGATTTGAGACTTTGCTTATTTTATCTCCATATTACTGACACCCGGACTGTTTATACCCCCCAGTGCCTTGAAATGGAGCACCTTTTGTGTGAGGTCACCTCCTGTCTTCCACCTTGCAGGGGGTGTCCTGTAATTGCCACGGTTCAGGTGCTGATGATGATGTTATAACCCGGATCAATTCTCGATGGCTATCGGGCGAACTTAATGGAGTTGATCATTGGCCCCGTCGCGGCTGGCACACCCGAGCCGAAGGGAAGTGCCCCACCTGCGCCGTCCTCATGGGATGGGGGGGGGAGAGAAATGGTGTGTAATATCGTGGTCTTGTCCCTGGAGTTGAGGAACCTTGTTCAGCCTTCGAGCGTAAGACGCCCGGCCACTTGGCATATATGAAGACTCTCCTGTCATGTGGTGGAGATGCTTTACCGTCTTGTACGGGAAACGAAGCGGCACGTAGGTGAAGCCGGAAGTCGGCGGGAGAAGACGATTGACCTGCTGCCCATTTTAATCGAGCTGTGGAGTCAACCATGTGGGTGTGAGGGGGAAAGCTTGTTCAGAGGGACTGTTAAGGCATACAGTTCTTGGGAAAAGCCAGGCCGCTAGATTGATTTGTGCTGTGCAATTGATGGCATTGTTTGGTATCATAAAATAACGCTACTTTTGTTTAAACCATAACTACATACAATGGAGAATTGAATGTAGCTTTTTTGGTTGAAACATGGGTTGATAGTGTAATTAAAAATGGAAGAAAGCTGCCATTTTGGACTGTGTTTGTATCTAATGTCTGTGAAAGCAGAAGTGGACAGAGATTAAATGTTACATTTTAAGCAGAATAAGTTCTTTTGTCTGTGGATTCTGGCCAAGCTTATAATGCTGAAGCCCAGGGGCGTTATAAAATGCGTGGGGAAGCGGTACCTTTTGGCAGGTGTAACCCGGTGTCTGTTTCACTGGTCCCTTCACTGCAAGGCCTCTGCTGGTCTGCATTGTAGATCTGAGAGAGGCACTCTGGCTGAAGTCCTGCCAGTCTTCACGAAACGGCCCGTTTGATCATCGCGGCCGCCAGCGCTAAGTGAATAGATGGATTCCTCCACTGTGTATCTCCTCTGTGGCGTGAGAGAGCAGGGTGATGCTTAGTTCATGTATTCCGCTGCAGAATACTGTCAGAATATCTGCGATTTAAAGCGTAAAAAAGAGGGGAAAAACACCACTGGAGCCTACTGGTCTCCAGTGTAGCCTGTTGAGATTGATGGAAGGAAAGGTGTATCATCAAAGAGAGACACTGTTTATGTCCATGTATTCCAGTTGGGTTCTTTTTAAAAATGTTTTCCTTTATTTAAAGCTAGAATGCAGGCATGCAATGGGAAATGGGGATATCATTTCATAATACTTAAGAAAAAGAGACCGCAACTGTGACAAAGCAGCGGCGAGCGCCGTCTGTTTAAGAATGCAGGAAATGTTCCGTGAAGCGCACAATGGATTTTATTGATGTGACTGTTGATTCCTAACTGCGTGATCATTATTTTTTATAAGCCGTGGGGAACGACGAGTCAGTCAGCTGACAGGTGCTAACGCTGCGAGTAAAAGCCTGAGCCCATAAGTATAGGTGGGTCTCCTTCCAGAGAAGGGGCCGTGTGCTGCGAAAATCTGTTGTGCATTTCACCTTATTTGGTATATAGCTGCAGGATTTACAGGAACCTTGTAAACACCCCAATGCCCCGTGTCAAATATCATAAGTCTTGATAGCTGTGAAACATAACTCAGGAGTGCTGCTTTCTGTTTTTTCTCCCTTTTTATTATTTATTTTTTTGCAAAAAGGCCCCTGAGCTATGTGTGGATCCTGCTCACCTGCTTCGGCAGTACGAATCACCGTGTGCAAAGGCTTGATTCTTTCAGCACAGCAGAGACCTCGTTACGCTGCCTTCACTTTTATACTAGCTGAGAAATCGGGGGGGAAAATTAATAACTGGACAGACCGTCCAATCAAATGAATGATGCGAGCATATGGAGGTAAATAAAGGTGATGGATATCCTGGGCCGTGCTGGGAAACTGCGGGACTGCCCGCGTCGGAGGGGGGGCGCTAATCTTGGTCCCGAAACCAGGGCGGGGCCGAGTTTGGCGCTCTGCTTCTCCTGCCTCTATCATGGCTGATGAATGGCTGATTTATCAGATACATCCCCTCCGGGCGGAAGTCGGCCCTGGCGGGACCCCCCCGACTGCCTGGCGGCCCCCGGTTAGAGACAAACTTCGGCCAGCTGGTGGGAGTGCAATGAAGGGGGGGGGGTG
>JAODKF010000047.1:7697579-7708483 GCA_026779585.1 Mormyrus proboscirostris
ATCGTCCTGCGGGGCCTGGTGTGTGCAGCTGTCCGGCAGTGCGAGGTCCGCCCGAGGCGTCCGCTTATCCTCCACCCACAGCCACACAAACATCACACCAACACGCACACGCACGCAGGAACACAGCAATACAAAGGTAATGCATTAGCCACAGTGTCAGGGGACCTCTGTGATAAATACCTCCAGCGCTCACGGCCAGTCGGCGGCTGGCAGAGGCGCGAAGCCACTGCGTACCAGTCGTTTATCTCATTACTCGAATTTATTTCCAAGTTATGCACCCGCTATTCTCTCCTGCTTTATTTATTTATTTTCCCCAGCGTCGCTGCCCACAGGTTTGCAGTTTGCGACACGTAGCTGGGAGAAAATAAAGCCCGTGTGCTGTTATGAAAGCAATATATTACTGCACTTAAGCACTCAGCGGTCCAGAAAAGGGAAATAAAGCTCCTGTACAGTTCATACAGTGTGTTTATATGAAAAGAATGGTTTCACACCGACTCTTTTATTGGGTTTTCCGAGCTGGTTATGACACACAATTTTAGCTGTAATGCATACGCCGCCGTAAGCTTATTAAGATTTGAGCTTTATATTTATTACATGCGGTGCAAAATGTAATCTTTCTAGATAAAGCATAATCTGTCCCCAGAATCCTTGGTGAATTCCTTTTATCTTGTGCGTTTTATTTATTAGTAGTCGACGTAAAGAGTCCGTGGAGTGCGGCCGACTTCGTAAGGCAACTTTTAACAGCCGTACCTGCTTGTTCTGTGGAAGATAGCAAGCGTCTGTGTTTGGCGTTCTCTCCCATGTGTAACGGAGAATGCCTACATGCATATGGGCAGACATGGGGAACATTCGGTGGCTTTTTAAATGAAAAACTGTAGTACTAATTCTAAGTTTCAGTACGAATCGTGGAAATTTGATAAGTAAATTATGTTGACGTCGACGCTTGACCATGCAAATTCCCATAACGACTGAAAACAATAGGATGAAATGTTCAATGAGTGTATATTGAACTGAACAGTTTGTGTGTGGAAGCGTTCCTGCTTAACTTGATAATCATGCACCCACGGTCAGAAGTATCACACGTTAGGGCCTGTCATTCCTTGTGGCCTATAATCCTATAAGGGATTGTGAATGCGCCCTGATTAGCCACTAGATGGTCACACATTTGTCACACCTGTCTCTGAGCTTAATGCAACTTGCAGCCATTTTCCTGCCATGCTGGAGTAAGTGCTTGAATTTCATGGTTTGAAAAATTGCAATTGATCACAGGCGCATTAGTGTTACACAAATCTGCATCTGGTCCATAGCCTGTGAAAAGAGTTTGGAACATCAAAAATAAAAAATGAAATAAACCAATAAATAAGTAATAACCTCATGTACGTTTGTTTAACTAGAAGCAAATCCGTGGACTTGGCTGAACTAAAAGAGCAAACCAACTGCAGTGGATTCCTTTAAACATGGTCGTATGAACATCTTATGACTACCGTACAATTCATTTGATTATACATATATACATATGATCCTTAATTTTGTTGGCTTTGAAAATTTAAGATTTTGTCTATATTTGCCTATTTACTTTACAGACACTATTCAAACTGACCTGGTAATAAATCTAAGCTCTTTAATGAGTGCCGAGGTATTCGAATTGAAGCCGTTTCGTAAGAAATGTATATCGGCATTCATCGACGAATGGGATTTTTATTTGCCCACTAGTGCATTTCATTGTTTATGCTTTAAAAGCTATTATCACAAAATGATTCTCTCATTCGATAATCCCATAGATTTGCCATCATTGCAATATCTAACCCAGCACAGTGTCCACAATTTCACACACATGCGAAGCTTGAGTGCATCCATTATTCCACAGGCCCTATAGTGAGTGCTTTGTGTGTAGAAATCAATGGTACGACTCATTTCTATACAAAAAAATGACATCCTACCCCTAGAAGACTGTGAACCGTTTTTCTGACCGGTTAAAAGCATTATATATCTAGAGCGTTTCAGTCGTACATATTGCACACTATATTGCTGTTTACCTATATATAAAAATATGAAATGCCAGTGTATAGATTCCTTAAGCACATGAACACTCTCGTATCTCATCGGCCAGCTAAATGTAATTTTCGGAGCGGTATTCCTCAAATCTGCCGATCTAGATCTCACTCTCAGCTCCCCCTCCACCCCGATGTGTGAAATGTGAACCTGTCAGTGCCTTCCATTTTCCATCCTCAGCTTCTCAGCTGAGAGTCGGTCTTTGGCAGCGGTCTTTCAGCAAGATTGACGGCAGAGTAGACTGTTCAGTGGCATCAAAAAGTGCCGCCTGACAGCTCAGCTTGACAGCCTTCTTCCACCTAAATATACTCCTTGTTCCTGGCATAATATCATCTTGACAAGAAAAGGAGGAGGAGAAATCCCTTGATAGAGAGGTAGACGGTTGCCTAAAGTCAGGTCAGCTGCAGCGGTATGTTTTAGTGAGTATATGAATATATCCCTCTATGACTTTCAGGTTATCACACAATGTATGGCCATATTAAGGAAATAGTAATTTTTTCCGCCTTTTCTAAGTGGTTTGTTGTCTGTAATTCTTTATGGTTTGTACATGGGTTTTCTATCAAAGGTAAACCCCCTCAGAGATAAGACCAAAATGACTTATTTTGTATTTCTGTATTTTTGTTTTCTTTTTTCCCTGAGTTATCTCTATGAACCCATGCACTCTGTTGGCACCGTTGCATGTAGCGTACATTTGTTTTTTTTAACAAGGTCGTCACGGATTTGTATTGGAGAACACACATCTCGCCTTGTGCTGTGCAATGACGCTCCACTGGGAGCATGTGACATGCAGTGCTGCTTCCTATTGGATAACTCTGTGCAGCTCCACTTTCATTTGTCCATAATGGCTTCACTTGTAGAGAACTGAGCTGTTAGCACAAATTGGAAATAAAACCCCGAATGCAGCCAAAAACGCAGTTAAATTAATAATAAATAAGTGAACGAACAAATAAAAGCTTAAACATCCAAAGAGGTTGCTTGGTATGAGAAGTTCAAGGCATACAACAGTCCTTAGATTGTTGCACTGTTACTTTAAACATGTGTGTGATTATGTATCCTGTTTATGGATTAATTAGAATTGCCTTGCCGATACAAACAGTCCATGGTTTAAGAACACCCGACTTACGGACAACTCATTTTTACGAATGGACTACCGTAAAGCCTATAATGTTAAAAATTCTGGTTAAATTCAGTGGTTCATAATAACGAATGCAAACACTACTTTGTGATGCTGGTGAAAACATTGCATGGCTTCAGTGGTTCGTTGGCTCGGTACGTAGTTACTTCAGCTTTACTGCATGATTATTATTATTATTATTATTTATTATTATTATTATTATTATTATTTATTATTATTGTGTACCGTATTATTTTTCTGACTTCGACAGATTTAGGGAGTGGATTTCGTTCATATCCTGGGCACTGCCTGTATGTTTTTATAGGTAAATGCTGATCTGCCGCGAATATAAGGCAGGTACATGCGTGTTTACGCATCTTAGCTTCGCAAACTTGCAGGTGCAGGATTTAATCTTGCTGTCTTGCACAGTTGGTTCAGATTCATGGTTGTGATTCTTACATGCTGGTCATCAAAGGAATTGCTATTCACTGGTGTGCGTGTGTCTTTATGACTTGATTTGTGCTTCTCTGTCACTGTAATGTGAAGAATTTAAATGGGGGGGGGGGGATAAGGTAAAGGTTTGTCAGACACGGTAGAGTACAAGCAGCTTCATTCTGTGTGATGGCATGGCACAAGCTGTTTGACATTATTGCTGTATTATGTGATGTCATGGTGTGTCACACCAATACAAGGAAGTTGGGGGTACTCATCATGCCTGCTGTGTTTTCATCAGCGTTATGTTAGCCTCCTGATTTACTGCATAGACTTTGCTTATAAATAATGGGCTCTTGTAGGCCGCTCCCGCATTTCTTTAATGTCGTACCAGTTCCTCAACAGCAAAAAAAAAGCCCCCTAAACAGGTTCTTATAAAACGGTAATGGCAAAAATGGAAAACGTTTGAAATGCCACCACATTCCCAGGCAGAGTGTGTCGTGATGTCCTGGAGAATGCGATATGTCATGTATTTGCTCTTGTGGTTGACAGTTTTCTTTTTCCTTTTACTCCATAGTGTTGACCAGTGGGGACTAGCTTGTAGTTTCAGTCCCATACGTTTAAATGTGTCTGAAACATAGTTTAAGGCTCACAAGTAATAATTGGTAAAGAACATGAAACTTGTGTGAATGCGCAGCTCATCACTTTGTTATTGTTCCTCTGTGCTTCTATACCTTCAAAGGCAGGAATCGGAACCTTTGAGATGAATGCGAAACATGTTAGGGGTCTCATGCAGTGACTACTAGAGTATTGAAGCGCCAACCTGGCATTTCCCATGAATCCTCATTAGTGGGTAATTGTCACCCCTATCTGTGGAAGCAGAGACTCAATAGATGTGCATGAATGCTCTGTGTTGGTATGGTATAGGGAAGGGCATTTCAAGCAGAATTAATAGCAGTTTCCCTCCTCATCATTCGAATAATATTCGATTAACCCTGCTCACGGTATATTGTACACTACTGCCCTTAAGCTTCCGTTTCAATTTAATTTCAGTTTCAATGCAATGTATTCAAGTTACATTTATTCATTATATATGGAGAAAATCGGTATTGTCTATGAAGTGGGCTAAATGTTCAGTTTTAATTCAAAACCACATATGAGATATCAGAAACACTTTGATTAAAATAGTGTATGGTCCAAATGGAATGCTAGAATGGGGTTTCCTTGTCATGCGATATATCGCTATACGGAAAACTTTCGTTATAACGCCTAGCCTTAGTCAAAATATTTGGCATATAAAATGAGATATTCCTGTCTGCTGCAAAAGGATCATTTAAAACATAAAAGTAACTTGAATACATTGCATTCATTCATTCTCCAACCCGCTTCATCCTATTGGATAGGATGCCTATCCCGGAAGCAATGGGCAGGGAACAACCCTGGACAGGGGCTTATCACAGGGCACACTCGCGCACTGTTGCCATTCACTCACACCTACAGGCAATTTATTAACTCCAATTAGCCTCAGGAGTACCTGGAGGAAACCCCACGACGACACAGGGAGAACATGCAAACTCCACACACATGTAATCCAGGCTTAAACTGAAATGGTACCTCAAATGCAGTAGCATACGATAATGTTAAATCGTTTGTACCTTGGGCAGTTACGGCGAACACCATTCTAAAACCTGGTTGCCATTTTTTGTCAGCTGGCTGATGTGAGATTTTTAATTCGAGATAAGTCTGCATACATTGTATGTAACATGTATGTAAGAGTTTTATTATGTTGTAAATTGTCTGTAAGGTTTGTAAACTATCCCAACACTTTTTATGTAGCTAATTATGGGTTTATAATGGAATAATATAGATTTGCTGTAAGATTTCTTGCGTGAGTCTCAAAGCATGAGTGTCACACCAAATGTGTGAGAGTTGGCAACCCTGATAGTAAGTTTTATAGGTAACTCCATTAATTTATTTACACACAAAATAACACTATGATATTTTTAAAAATGACCAAAAATAAACCAGAGCCAAAAAGAAGTCATGTACCAATGGAGACTGACATTAGTGGGCATTCTGTTTAACGTTACCAGCTGAATTCAGAGGCATAAATGATTGAATGAGTTGATGTTGTCACCGTGAAGCTGTACCAACAGATACAAAGATCAATTTCTCAATATTGTCTGTGTGGAATCCAAAATATTTCTATTCAGCGGAAGATGAATGTCCTGGTGACCAAAGACCAGATGAGTTTTTAATTATTGAAAAGAGGGGCTCAGTCAAGTTTACTTTTTTTTTTTTTTTTTTTTTTGAAGGAAGGAAGTTTGGGGCTACAGCCCTGACTGATCGGACCTAACGACGCCTGTGCCCATGCATGTTGGCTTTTCTCTTTTTTTGTAAAAAACGCGCCACATGGTCTACAAGTGAGTTAAGGAGCTGGGACAGAAGTGTTTAGTGCACGTGCAGTGGCCGGTAAATAGTGGCGGTAAACTTAAATAATAGTCATTAAAATTGCAAAGCTTGCTAAATTATGTTTTCAATGACGAGGGAAAACGTTTTAACAAAACTTATTAATGGTCTAAACTGAATGACTGTTGCTTATTGCATTCCTTCCGATGCATAATATGCTGTGTCGATATTAACATCACACATTGTGCAGGTGTGTTACGAAATAAGAAATCACTCGTTGTTACAAAAGGATAACTTGAAACAAAAGTAGCCTTGTAACTGAAATTAAACAGAGTGTAGCTCAATCGCGGTGCCATACTATGACGTTTATTACATCCGCACAATGGTTATGTCTATTTTAGAAAGATGGCTTCAGAATGCATAAGCCGCAAATTATTAAAGAAAGGAATACATAACGCATTATATTACTGCTAAATAAATTATTGAATAATAGTTTTATATACATATTTTTAAATATATCTATTAATTGAAAGTTTTTTTTTTTTTTTTTTTTTTTTTTTTTGTAGGTCTACATGTCAGACGTCAGACTACGTTTGAGTTCTGACTTTTCTCCCTCCAGCTCTAAAATCATGCTTTATTTGTACATATAGTTGGAAATTCCCCACTTAAAATGCTTCTGTGACCTTTTAGAAATCTTTTGTTTCTGGTCATTGCAGTCCTCATCGGATCTGCTGGAGCTTTAATGCTCTACGAAGGCTATAGTGTCGGCTGACATTTGGCTCTTCCATGTAAGAACCAGAAGCAGGCAAGGATGTACCTGTGGAGTTCATGGTCAGGTGTCGCTGTCTGTTGAGGTAGAACATCCATAAGATGCTTTTTTTCCCGCTATATGAAACACGGTTTGTGCCACTAGGAAGCCCTCAAAAGAAGCAGTCGCTGATCTAGAGACTTGTTCAGCATGCCACTCTTATTACCGAAATACTGTGGCAGCAGGATTTATGCCATGTTCTGCTGGGCAGATACACAATCTGTGGCACCACAAGACAAAGACAATGTATCTTCAAACCTATGTAAAGGCTGTACTGGCTGCATTTATAAATGGTTCTTATGTATGTTTATTTAAACTATAATTGCCCACTGGTTTGGACTCGCAACTGTCAGAGAGAGAGATGTTACTGCTTGGGAAGTGACTGCCAGATACACAAGCTTCAGCATCATCTGTCAGTTCTTAAATCATAATTAGAAGTGTGTTTTGCCATTAGCAACGGGCATCACGTTCAGTTTTGAGAGTTCAGTAACTCTTTGCTTACTCCTATTTTCTGCCTTTGGAAAGTGTTAATTTAAATCATTGTGATATGCCTAGATTCTATTTCCCCATTTAGCTAATAAAGTGCATAAATGATTCATGGCAGCCATATACATAATTCATAATTAAATCACAGGCTGATGGAGTGGAATTTATTAATTGTGAAAATGCATGTGCTGCCATAATACACTAATTTATTTCTTTAGTTTTTATTGCCACGTTGCTCACTCAGCTGTAATCAGCTGCTGCGTCGAGTTACCAGGTCCAGTAATGTATCATTACAGCAAATTATCTGTGTATTTGGAGAGGACAGTCTGTTAGTGATCTCAACAATATGCATTTGTCTAAAAAACTGAGAATTTTTTTATTGGTGTTGTTTTATTGTCTTGCTTAGCGATTATTCTTAATATCCAGTAAGTGACAGGTGATGCCCTTTAAGGTTCGGGGCTCTGGGGCTCTTTCCAAGCTAAGCGAGTCTTACTTGGGCCAGATTGCGATTTGAAAGAGACGTTTCTTCCTGAGTTTGGGCCTAGCATAAGGTCTACACCCAAGGTGGATGTAGATGAATATCGAGAATCATAAATATGTATTTTGCTTTTGTCACTCGTAGTTGTACTTAATAGCACTCTTAGTTGAAAACAGAAGACAATTGCTGGATTTGCCGGCGCTCAAACGCGGACCTCAACTTACCTCTCTGCTTTAAGTCCTTCAGTGAGAGAAATTGAAGGCAGATGATTTTTCTCTTCTTTGCTGACCTCATGTCTTTTCCTTTTATCACATGTCATCAAAGGAATATTGGGCACTGTTTTATTATTTGCAGATGTATTATCAGACTAAAAGGCAAACCAGACAAAATGTTACTTAATTCTACCCATCCAAGTGCATCCCTAGTGAGCTAAATTAGAAACAGTTGTCCCAATAATCCTGCACACCTCTGTTTTGTAACAGGCTAAAATCTCTCGCTCCTGATGGGCTGAATAAAATATGTATTTGTGTGTTTTCCATTTGGCCTATGTATGTGTCGTTAAGACAAAGGTAGCTGTTTTGCTAATGGTCCATTAGCATTCATAGGAATCTGCTGCTGCTATCTATTGATTCAGTGTCACCCAATTTCTCTGCCCCTTACGCCTTGCCTAATTCCCATTACTGGGGGCCCTGTAGGCTTATCAAGGGAAACAATAAGCCAGTTGTCAGTGGGACTGAAAATATGAGCGGGCCTCTATCGAGGCGGAAGAACCCGTGCGACTCCAGTGGCGAAACTTTGGCTTGGTCTTCTCAGTGACCCCAGTGCTGGTGAGCAAAAGCAACGTGTGAATGTTAAACTAAATCCGATCAGTCTGGAGATAAATCAGAAAATTGAATCTTGCTCATTTCATAAGGGGGACCCAAAATAGCGGCTGCTTCCGTCCCTATAAAACTGTCACCAAGATATGTCTTTTGCAATGATGGCACCCTGTTCTCCCCCCATCTTTCCTTCTTTCCTGTTATGTCTCTCTGCTCTTTTAGACAAAGGGTAATAAAGCTATAAATTGTGTGTCCTGTAGAAGGTATAGACATTCTGTCTCAGATCTGCTGTTGAAATTGCCATAAACCACCCACAAAGTCATAGATAAAGATTTACAGTTATTTAACATCCTCCGTGTCCCCTAAATCAGTGTGATAAGAGAATTAAGTGATGGCCGTTGGTTCCCTGTCCTTAGTCTATTGATTTTTTTTTTCCCCTGTTTTTTTTCTGGTATATATAATATATTTATTGATCTCTTTATTTGCCGCAACGCTGTTGAGTGAAATTGGTGTGTTTTCTATTCTAACAGCTAATATAAAAATGTCCAGTTCATTAATTAACCAATTTTGTCATTATTAAAACATAAAAGGGGAGGGGGGGGTCATAGTCCTCTTGACCTCTCAAGGCAGATAGTGTGTGTTTTATTTTTGTTTTAACTGATGCTGCTGTCTGAACTGAGCTTGTCTTCATTATCAGGTCCTTCCGTTGAATAAAAGGCTGTAAAGTGTACAAATGCTACCTGCTTTACAATTTTCGCTTTCCCACCTGACATGCACCACAGAAATATTCTGTGAACTCCCATTATTAGTAGTGGGATCTGTTGAGTAAGTTGGATGTAACAGGTTGATCTGTGCATGATCGTGGTGAAGTCTTATTGACCTATTTCTGTATAAGTAGCTGCACATTTTCACTGGTCTGATCTGCAAAACTCCATGAATGATGACTCTTAATCTGTGTAAGATACCTAAGATGCTATTGTCATCTTTTTGATCGTCCTTTTTTTGCATTTTTTGTTATTCCAGTAGCAACATTGTTTTATTTATAAATAATGTAGAGAAAAGACATTCTACCAAGGTAACAATGAAATCTGCAGTGTTTGTCTCAAGGAAGAGACCATTTTGAGCAGAAATATTTTCCGCTGGGGCCACTTTATCGTCAGACATGCAGCTTTGCAAAGCCTTGTGGGTAATTGTGAGGGGAGTATGCGGTAACCTTGTGACGCATTCTTTTTTGCACTGATTGTTTGCCGGCTATAATGACGGTTCGCATCAGCCTTGAAAGAGTGCTGACTGGTGAAAATCCTATACTCCTCACCTTTCACTGTAGTGAACAAGATTGGCAGGAGTTGACTTGCTCCATGTATCCAAGATGGACAACCATGGTGACTGTATTAGGTCTCCTTTGGGAGTCTTGATAGACATAGGCGACTGTACCGGGGGTGTACCTACTCATCAGGTGAAAGTACTATTTTGACACATTCAGAAAAATATAATTTTATTGTAAAGTTATGGGGATGACATGGTGGTGCAGTGGTCAGCACTGCTGCCTCACCCCTCTATGATTAGGGTTTAAGTCTTTGCCGTGACTCCATGTGTGTGGAATTTGCATGTTCTCCCCAAATCGTGTGTGTGTGTGTGTGTGTGTGCGTGTGCGTGCGTGCGTGCGTGTGCATGTGTGTGTGCGTGTGTATGTGTGTGTGTGTGCGCGTGTGTGTGTGCCCTGCATTGGTATGGCTTCCCATCCTGGACTGTCCGCTGTCTTATGCCTTGTTTAGAACAAGCGGGCACGATGGATGGATGTAAAGATTCATTTTGAAATATAGATGGTCATATATGATATTTCCAAAGTACATTAGTACATTATCTGTTTATTTATTGATCCACTGATTCATTGACTACAAATATATCTGTCTGGATGAATGACTGGGACTCTCTCACTTTGCACCCCAGGGAGAAAAGCCTAGATTGCCTCCTATGTTGCTAGAGCTGTGGACATGGTCATTTCTGCATAGACTAGGGCACCATCTGGAGTGTTTTTTTTTTTATGTGCAGCACGACAAATGTCCAACAACAAGCTGAGAAGGTGCATATCGGCATCCCTGCATTGGTTCTACATGGGTGTATGGATGCCCTTTGGCAATGCAGTGTTTCTGCATCCCTGCATTGGTGCGACATGGGTGTATGGATGCCCATTGGCAATGCAGTGTTTCTGCATCCCTGCATTGGTGCGACATGGGTGTATGGATGCCCTTTGGCAATGCAGTGTTTCTGCATCCCTGCATTGGTGCGACATGGGTGTATGGATGC
>JAODKF010000047.1:7708583-7723242 GCA_026779585.1 Mormyrus proboscirostris
TTGGCAATGCAGTGTTTCTGCATCCCTGCATTGGTTCGACATGGGTGTATGGATGCCCTTTGGCAATGCAGTGTTTCTGCATCCCTGCATTGGTTCGACATGGGTGTATGGATGCCCATTGGCAATGCAGTGTTTCTGCATCCCTGCATTGGATCGACATGGGTGTATGCATGCCTATTGGCAATGCAGTGTTTCTGCATCCCTGCATTGGTTCGACATGGGTGTATGCATGCCTATTGGCAATGCAGTGTTTCTGCATCCCTGCATTGGTTCGACATGGGTGTATGCATGCCCATTGGCAATGCAGTGTTTCTGTCAGTGGCTTTCCCGCTGTGTGGAAGTTGACATGAGCAACACAGCCTACTGTGAGGCTGTGTAGATGACAAGAAGCACCGTATGCATTCTCTCTGTTTACTGTCTCATGTTTTTCTCACTTTTTTTTTCGCTCCATGAAACACTGTTCATGCAACTAGGAGCCCTGAAGCAGAGATAAAAATCCATGCTTGATTACCTTATCATTTTTTGACAGTTGACTTTTTAAAGCAGTCACAAAAATTGTAGCTAAATTATTGTTACGTTGCACTCCAAGACAGTTTCATTATTAATGAATTCAGATATGCTGTATCTATATTATATAAAAAAATATATTGGAAAGGCAGACTGAAAGAGTTTGGCTTTTGTTTCTGCCTGCATCTGTTAGCTGTGAGATGAAATGTATATATTTTATAATGGCAGCAGTAAGACTTTTTGTCTCGTGTGTTTAAACATGATCCTTTTCCAGTGAATGTTCTGCAGCTGCCTCATAGTTTGTAAAACACTGTCTTGGGGCAGACGGCTTTTTTGTATGAAGTAAACCTTGAGGGTTACTGAAACTCAAAGCTTTTCAATCGATCAACCTTCAGAAGGAGCAGAATTTATCCTTTATCTCGCTTACCGAGCTCTCGCCGAGTAAAATATATAGCTATATATTTTTTTATATATAAATTACCACCACAAAGTAAAGAGCATCTGAAACCACTTTAGTAAATTATTGTCAATAAATAACAATGAATCACTTGTGAAATTGAAGGGGCCCTGATTTACAATTACAAACTGACTTCACAAGAAAATATTGCCACCTGGTGCCAAGAGTATTTTGGTTGGTTTTTATTCTCATCCATCATTTCACACACAAATGATGTTTAATGCTCAACATCGCTGGCCCCCTCAGCGAGAGCATTACCTTTCTGTTCTGTTGTCTCTCTTCCTCATGACCTTTCAAGGCTTTTGTTTTCTCAGGCTTTAATAATTTATTTTGTGGATAATTTCCCGATGTTATGTTTCCATTTGGGACTGGACAAATATCATTGATCATTTTTTCTTTCATTGAAATAAGCCAGCCTTTGAACAGGTTAAGCTTCTTCAGTTAATCACAATACCTACGCTTCATTAAGAATGGATATTGAAATATCAGCTGTAGCATTTATTGTGATATTGCGGAAACATTTTTTTCTATATCACAGTGTAAGAATAGATATATAAAATAGCAATAAAGATGTTGTGCAGGAACATGCTTGTCATTATTATAGTTATTATTTTGTGCAGACAGGCGCATCACAAAACAAATGCCAGGGGTAGATCTGCGTATCTCTGAAGCAAACAGAGTTGAATATTTCTGGCTAGAAAAATGGGGTGGATCTGTTTTGTCCTGTGAAATCTTGGGAAAGATCCCATTGGTCTCATAAGTAACATTCCTTCATGTGAATTGCACTCGCAATTTAGAAAAACACATAGCGCTCTTTAATTGGTTGGTGATATTTATGTGGGCCGTAGCAAACAATTAACATGCGAAAAAAGCTGAAGGATGCAGCCCCCTCCCGCAGACGTTCTGTCCTCGTCGTGTTCCGCTCTGCCTCAGTTCTGGCCCGGTAATTTATTTTAGCTTTGGAAGGCTAAGGCGATTGTCTTCACAGTGAATGCTTCAATGACGTTTTGCATGAAGTTCGCAACCCCAGAGCTATGATAAATGCCAAGCGCTGTGGTCTCCTGTAAATAGGGTGTGCCTTTGCCAGGCTGTTTTCTCCAGTGTGGATGGGAATTTGATTCTGGATGTGCTCTACAAGAAAAGAAACAAATGCCAAACTGAGCATCTGTGCCAGAAGCAGGGTATCATAGGGTATCTGTGTTTATATGCTATATATACTTGCTAGTAGGCCCCAGATTACTGTTTTAAAAAAAAATGTAACATATGAGTTTAAATGCATTGATTTCAGTCAGTAATTGTTTACTTTTCTTGATCACTTTTTTCCCCAATTACATTTCAAATGAAGGTTGTAACAGAGTGAGGAATATGTGAGGTAAACACCAAAAAATGTCAAATTTCTGACACGTCATACAATCAGGAAGTTTTAACAGTAGTAAGCAAAATGTAGCTCATTAACATACACTAATGCAATATGTCATTTTACCCATCAAACTGCTAAATTTAGCAATGTTTGTGAATTATTGAATCTGTTAATTTTAAAAACAGCATTTTACACAACACTTCCTATACACGCTGTGAACTCAACGCTGCCATCTAATGGATTTAAATATATATTTTTTTCCCCAAGTTGTGAACCCGGGGAAACCTAATTTTTTATATTAGACAAGGATAAGTTAGTGTATCTGGGAATTATGCAAAAGTAATGAAATTTTGGGAATACTGATTAGCACCGTAGATTTTAGACCTGCACATTTTAAGCTTTATGTTTATGTACGGCACCATGAGGGTATGTGCAGGATTAAAATGAGTTTTTATATACTGTATATTCTAAAAGAATCTTTTAAAATATCTTTCATAGATTTTTCTCTTTAAACTAATAAGGAAAACCATATACTACAATCATGATATCGTTGTAATATAATTATATTAACCTTAATAATATCACTTGATGATTTGGTTATACTGTTGCTTTTTATTATACTCTCCAAGGGAAAAATACGTACTCAGACTTATTTATAAAGGAATGGCGCACTTTTTTCCCTGTTGAAATATTCTTGAATGTTAATTATTTTGTATTTTGGCAAATACAATAATCATATTCTCTGGTAATTATCAGCATTTATCTGATGGCGGCTGTCATCGCATGAATTTGATGCTGTGTGTGCAAGTATATGCCTCGACGCAGAAATGCGTGAAGACCTCCATGTGAGTTAGCTGTACAATAACCATGTAATTGTGAAAAAACAAGCTTGCTAAAATGAGACGGAAACATTGAATCTATCTTTAGCATGAGGAAATGGACATATTTGTGTATTATAAGTACAGTAAATGATACCACAGATTACTAAAGGCATTTTTTCCCTCTTTTTTTTGACAAAGTCAGTTTGTTTAATATCAACACTGCATAAATATTGCTGGCTACGGTCAGCGTTGGCTTGACTGGAATGCATTCACAGCTATATATCCGCTCTCCTTGCAATGACCCCCATACGAGACAACAGAAGAATTTATAGGCAGCTGGCTGGAGGCTGATTAGGGTACTGCTTGTAAAACGTATTTTGGCATGTACGAAGGTTTTACTGGTGCTCTCTCTGTCAGACAACAGCAATACATCAATAGCAGGATCAAGCAGTGAGGCATTCTCTTTACTGTGTATTACTTTGCGTGGTTTTATTTCAAGAAACATCCATCTTGTTGGCTGCCCCCTAAGAATGTCAGACACGGTGCTGTTTTCCCATTTCACGATGGGACGAGAGCTTGATGGTAATTAATAACATCAAAGGCCTTCCCTCGCTCATTATACTTTTGTACTTTTTTTTTTTGTTCCTGTTGCAGTCAGGATTTTGCACGTCGTCTGAGCGGTGAGTGAGGAAGTTAGTATTCTCACTAGGCCTCATACTCTCAAATACTTCATCTTTAGATGACAAACACAATGTTGTTTAGTTTGTATCTAACTATATCCCGGACTACATGTAAAATTTACAGTACTGGGCAAAAGGTCTGTGCTGGACACTGATTAGCTTAGTTGCCTGGTTCACTGGTTCTGGAGTGGTTTTGCACGGCTACAGGCAACCCTAATGTTTACAGGCGTGAGAAGGACATCACAGATTTTCAAATGAAAACTTAATTGAATCACATGGACATAATGACAGTACCTCCTTTGCTCCTGTGCCAAGGTATGGCAAGGACACATGCCTACCATTGCATAAATGAATTTGAGCCTTTTCTGCAGCCATTCAAGTGACCCTTGGGCAGGCCGTCTGCTGAAAGACAAAGAAGGGCAGCATACTTTGAGCCTTCGGTAAACTCAATCTTGTTTGATGGACTCCATCACCTCTTTTTCAGTTCAAAATGAGGTCACTTCTTAATGTGGGACCTGTGTATAAGTCCCATGGGACAGTCATATGATCTAAACGCTCTTAGTCCTCATTAATGTACTACAAGGCCACAGAGGCCAGCTGGTGCTACAGTCCAGCATTTATCTGCACTGTTGAGGTGCAGATGAGTCATGGTGGAGATGTGGAATTGCCTCGTAGATTAAAAATGCAAAATCCACAGAAGTAATTTCTGAGTGGAGCGACACTCATTAATCAGGAATATCGCGGAACACGTCCACACGGAAGTGGATAAACAATTACTTTAAACAATCCGCGGGGGTGCATTAGCATTATTTATGGCTTTTGTGTGAAGATAGAAATGGGGATCACAGCGTTTGGAAATCACGTTTTCTCAAGGGTACCATGCAAGTCATGCTGCTGTGTATTAAATCACCGATGCAGATAGGAATAACAGAGTCTGCATAAGATAATAGGGTTGCTTAAAATTTGCATTGTACTTAGCAGTTTGTGCATGGTGGAGCGACATATGCGGAGAGGTACAAGCACTCCTATAGGATCAATAAGTTGTGCCGTGCTCTGAATTTATGAAGTCTTGTCATTGGTCATTTAAAGGGAGGCGGTCTGAAATGCAAATGGGCATTATAACTATATTAGGTGTAGCACAATAATTCTGGCCCATAAACCAAATGGCTGGAGTTTTGTTGGGAATATTTAAATTGAAATCTGAACAGTCTTTTCTGAATATAACTTGGCTTTGGTGATTAAAGGATTAAAGTGTAAGGAGCATGGTATCATGAACTAAATGTAGAGAATTTCTATGCCTGCATCTCCAAACTGAAACCCCCTTGAAGTGCATAGTAGATTCTACCCACAAAGAATGTAGGCGCTTGTCAGGTCACTTTTCTTTTGGTGGGGGTTCAAAACAAGTAGCTTTCAGCTTGCAGCTGATAATCATGCATATTCTATTTGCAGCAGGCAATAAGTCTGCATTCCTGTTCCAGCTCCTGGCCGTTCATCAGTCACACAGGAGTGGGATAAAGTACAGGCTGATTCACGATATTTCAAACTAACACGTGGGATGTTTACCAGGAAAATGTTTGGAGACAAGCCACAGTGAAATACAGCTCTGCAGTATTGCTTAAATGAAAACCTTCCTAGATCCTCACCCAGTTAAGGGTGGACGACATGCATGTTTCCTGTTCTTACTGACAGTTCTCATGCCTCTTTGTCATCCAAAATGTAAATATTTTGGAAAACCATAAATGCAGCATGACTTGCGTATATATTTTACCTGGGGTGGCATGGTGTCTCGGAAAGGAGTGTGTGTGTGTGTGTGTGTGTGTGTGTGTGTGTGTGTGTGTGTGTGTGTGTTTTTTTTTTTTTTTTTTTTTAAATGATTATATAATTTATTATTTTTGCACTTCCATAGTAGTAGGTCCGAATCTGTACATTTCTTCCAAAAATTGTTGAATTGCTGAGTTGCTGTTGGTGTAGAAACAGTTAATTCTCCATGTGGTCACTGAATAAGCTCATATGTGATTTAAGCAGCCATTGAATGGTGAGATGTATGAATTATATTTTTGTATATATGGAAACACCCTAAGGCCGCTGAGTTATACCCATTCCTTAATGAAAACACCCCCCTCCTTCAAACGGAATTATATGGCTACAATTAAATATGTGTACAACATGTGAACAGGGTCAAGAGATTCCATTACTGTTTGGCTAAGCGTTAGAAGGGCTAATTTGTGTTATCCAAGTGATTTTGCATGTGGCGTGATTTTCGGTGCCGGACATGGTGGTTTCTGTCCCGAGGTGCCTTTCACACGCTGCACTATGTAGAGTTTTGCAGCGAATGAAGCAGTAGACAAAAAAACTGAGGCAGTTGTGTTGATGGAAACACCTTGCTAATGAGCAAAGTCTGAGGATAATGGCTAGACTCAAAGCTTAGCCAGAAGGCCGCAAGTGCAAAAATAACGTCTCTGTGTAACAGCGCTACAAAAAGGCGGCTCTGATCACACACCTCATCAGCACTTGAAGTCATTCTGGAGACAAAATAGCGTCCCAGTTTTATATTGCTGAGATACAGCTTTAGCCTTTTGCCTGGTACCGAATCGACTCATAAAGTCACACTTTACAGTTCTAACCAGTACATTTTATGTTTAGAGTGGCTTGTTCCTGATACTGTAGTACTGATCTGCCAGTAGTTAAACGTTAAATGGTTGACATTAAGGTTGGCCAATTAATCAAATTTTAATTTCACTTATGATTTTGGATTCCGCCAATTATCAAAACAAAATTATCGAGAGAGAATGCTTATCGTGCCGTATTTTTTTTTTTCTTCTTTCATTTTGTCTTGTGTTATAAATCCATCTCACTCAGTCCAAGTTGAATTATAAAGTTTACAAGAATCAATTGTTAAAAAAGACAAGCTTTTCAAAAAGTTCAGTAAATGCATGATATTTCTAAAGTGAGTAAATCATGTTAAATAATGGTGATCTTAGTATTAACCAAAATAATGGTGATTGATTTTTGTCATAATCAAGCACCCCTAGCTGACAAGATGACCTGATTTGCACGATGTACTTTAGTGCCATAATTTCAACTTTAAAATGGAAGTTATAGTGAAAATGTAAAATGCTGTGTGTATAGTTAAAAAATGGGACTGGATTTGTTACAGAATGATATTCTAACGTCAGATGTTGCTCGATATATTTTACATTTTGAAACTTGTAGTACTGGGTATATCCAAATTCTATGTTAATATTTCAATAGAGTAACAAATTGATAATGGTCTATATAAATGTACTAGATACATTTAAGTTTTAGGCAGAGTGCTTCCAAAACATTCCACGTTTCTAGTAATTGCTTTCACTCATGTGTTACTATGTGAGAGACATGGAAACATTTCACCAAGCCAGCTTGAGCACATTATACAAACAACACAGATCACAGATGTTCAGCTGATTACAGGCATTAACTATTTCAAGCTTGCAGATAATTTACTATGATGGAATATATAAATCAAGAGTATGCCCTTATTAGCAGTGCCCCCCCCCCCCCCCCCCCCCCCGCAATGGGGGGAGGGTCACCTGATAATCAAATTCATTATATGGGGGAAAAAAAAAAGATCAGGGAATTATGTTATGCTGTTGCTGGCACTGAAATATTAGTTTTTAGTAGTTCTGACACTGGGTGATGTGACTGTCCAATCAGCTGCCTGGTCACTGGTGACCATCTGGCCTGTACATATGATTGTTCTTGTATATGTTAATTTGCATATCATGTGGCTTGTCATATGGGAGGGTGTGAGCAATTCTGGTTAGCGCCCTCTCTGTAAGTTGTGGAATGCTGTCCAAGACTAGAGACGTATCTCCGTACGTTATCTTTTTACAGCCAGCTCAGAGCTTCCGTGTACCTAATGAGTTAATTGCAAAGCAGAGGTAGACTTGAATCAAAGCCTCCGTTTCTGACTAATACCTGTTATACTTGATAGCCATGGACGTCCTCACTAGGAGGTGGGCAAAGTATTTATAAAAACATTCAGTTTGGACATCAGTTTGGACCCTAGCTAATTCATTGAAAGTTTCGTAAGTTAGCTTTTACATATATTAAAAGGTGAAGTTGTTATAATACATCTTAGCATATGAAAGAGCGTGATAACTGTAAGTTGGGGTTAGTAAGTGAGTCTTGGTTATTAAATCTCATTGGGGATAAGAACGGTTCAGTACAGAAGTGAACTTGAGCATATTGCTGCTTTTGGCAGCTAGTTGGAAATGTTGTGTTATTATTATTTTATTATTATTATTATTTGCATTTAAGCCATATGTGACTTTCGTGACATAGCAGGGGGCAGCTAATTCAGCGCCCGGGGAGCAGTGCTTGGGGATGGTACCTTGCTCAGGGTAACTCAGTGGTGACTTGCTGGTGGGGGATTCGAACCTGCAATCTTTCAATTACAAGTGTGCTTCCCTAACCATCAAGCCACCACTGTGTTTTCCATTGTGTGAATTTCACAGTCTGCCATGTCTACACAGCAGCCCTGTACTAATTCTGATATTTATACGTTTCAGTATCAGGACTTTTTTCCGCAGAACCGTAATCATTAAGCTTAATTGAAACAGTGTCTCCTTTGAGGTTTAATGTGCCAGATGTATTAAAATATGAGTCGGTATTATAATAGCGTTGTTAGCGTTGTTTTGCATTTTGCGTTTTACTTCTATGCTTTGGTAAAGAGTCTTTGACACCACGGCGCACACAAATAGTTCTTCCGTGTGAAGTAACAAATTTTCTGTAAAGAGGAATGCAGAATGACATTGTACGTGTCATAGGGAAGTAATGACGTGCTAATGATTAAAATGTGATGAAATGTGTTTGTTTTGAAGCCAAACTGTGCCCATTTTCCATTAATGATGCAGATTTTTTTTTTTCATAAACCTTGTCTTCCGGCTCTTCAGCTTAATGATGTTGGTTTTTTTTTTTATTACAGCTCTTGCGATTGGGTCACTCTAACCCTGTAGGTAGTTCACTTAATGACAAATAATGGAAGTTGTGTCCAATCGTGGTTAATTGAAGCCCACCAGGGACCGATGAAACCCGTTTGCGCTTTAAAATTAAACTACGGCACATGTATCTTTTTTCTGAATACTTTTATGTGTATATAATATTTATTTTGGGGCAATGACCCGCGGTTTCAGCTCCAACAGAGATATAACTGATGACACCACATGTAGACTTTAGAAAGGCGTAGCATCTGACGTCTGTCGTTTGTGGTCTATATGACCTTCAGCTGACCAGCGTTCCATTCCCCACCAGCCCCCCCCCCCCCTTCCCTAGCTTCCTCTTCCTGATTAATGCAAACAGCAGCAGTGAAAAGACATACCGCCTGCACATTTCTGTCTGGGGTGTCAGACATCGAAGTCAATGGAATCTACATTACACCCCCTTCTTCTTTTAAATCACGGATCCTGCAATTATTGGGTTTCTATTGAAAATCTCTCCCCTCTCATATCATATACAAAATCATAATGGGCAATAACCTACAGCATCATCTGCTGTGATTGATAACTGTGTGGTAGCTGCTTGATGTATGCGTCTGGCAGAAAGCGCTCCGATGCTGTCATGCCGCTTGGTCATGTAGCCAGTGCGCTTCACGTTCATTAGCTTAGCTCTGCCTTACTAAAGCATCTTTAGTCACAATCTTTAATAATTCGGAAACATTGAAATTTGAGCCCAAAGAGAATACCTGTCATTTATAGTCGCACACCACCATGTACACACCCACCTTTATGATCGAGTGTGATTAATTTGTTTCCTAGGCCTGTTGGTGTTCAGCCTCTGACGCGAGACTAACTCTTGCACTTAAGACTGAATCAGCGACTTGCTGTAAACGCTTAAGGACCACATCCCGATACATCCTTTCTGATAAAACCACTTTGAAAAGATTAATGTATTCTGTTCCAGTGAGCCGCAATCGGACACTGCTGTGCCAAGCACGGCGTTGTCCCCTCATTATTGAATTTTTATGGTCTTGTAATTAAATGCAGATTCCCTGTTTTGTTCTATTTCTTCTCTTTGACATTTTAATTTCGACAAAAAGCCATGGTCTCTATGCAGCCTTTCTCTGGAGATTCTAATGGCCTATAAAACAAAATGACTTATGATATGGGCACAGACTTCACTTGGCCAATGATTGTTTGAAACCTTGCTGATCGCACAAAATTAATTTTTTTTCCGCGCCCCCCCCCCACTCCACCTTCCCACCCCACCCCAGCAAATTCATTTCTTGTCAATTGAATGGTTGCTTCAGTATCCTGTTTGATGATAGGGAATCTATCAATGTGTCTTTAGTCCGGAATTCATTACCAAGGGTGTCCTGAAGGAAGAAAAAAATGTAAATAATTTTGAGAAGTCCATTAGTTCTTAAGGAGCGTTGTCATTACCTGACCTGGGAAATGTCCTTGGCTTGCGTCACATTTGTTGTGTTTAGTGGTAATGAAAATCAATCCTAGCAACAACTGACTGGTACTATAATTTTCCAGTGACAGCTCCAAATGCTGATATCAAATCAGAATCTTAAGCAGCTGTCGGGGACGTTTGTTTTCCAGGTGTCAAGCGCATAAGTTGAGGGCTCGCCTTGGATCCCACGAGCTGCGTGCCCCTGAGAGTCTCAGGGAAACCCGTGTTCGGTGGCAAAATTTAAGACGCTGGATGGCAGGGAAATTGAGGCTTTACAAATTGGCTTTTTTACCACAAGTATTTATTTTTGCACCATTTTAAATAACAAAAAAAAAAAATCGACAATAAATGTATAATAAAATTGTGAGTGTACCGTTGAGAAATGGTACACTTGTAGATTCAGCAATCAAGTTCCTCTCAGTGTTACTAACTTTATAGACAATGTTAATGCATTAATGCACTTAACTGCATTTGTTGAAAATTTGGCTGCCCTTAACATTCACATAAAAATATGTTCATGGTGAAATCAATCTTTTTATAAGTAAGTCTTTGTGTTCCTTGGGTGGTCCGAACACTATTTGATTTCCTCAGTCTGGGATCATGCCAGGGTTTGCAATAGCTGTGTGAAGTCCATTGTTTTTACTGTCAGGAATTCAAACTGCAAATCTTGGCTGGCAAAATCCGCTGCATTTGATCATGTTATGTCTGTTGACAGCGGCTTGTATGTGCCCACACAGTATAAGGGGGGGAATGGACAAGAAACATAGGTATTTGTTTGTAAACGCTTTGATTCCTATGGTTTGATCCAAAAGCTTTCATGAACAAAGCCATTTATTTCAATTAATTACGGATTTCATGTTAATTTTAACTAATGGCTATTGTGAAAAATATCGTGGCATTTCTTTTTTTAAACAAATGGATATCAGCGAGTATTTGTAAACCCATCTGGTTTTAAAATTTACACCTTCTTTGTGAAACACTCTAGACACGTCTTTTTTACTTGGCAAGTAGAAAATGTATAGGCTGTATACTGCAGGGGAAAATCAATGTGAATGTATTTATTTATTAGCCTGCAGTTCTGCTTTTCTCTCTCCTTGTCACTGAGCTCTCTTTCGCTGCCCAAGCAGAATCCCATGCGCTGCATAATCGCTCTTAAAATCTGCAGGCAGCCTTTAGGCTTGGCACGCATTGATGCATCCTGTATTGTTTATAGTGTGCAACACATATCTCTGATTTATCTTGGACGTGAGTCCTACTGATGCAACCTTCCAAACTAGCTTTTCCCACTGACATTAGCCATCAGATACTTGGAGGGCCTCTCCGGGGGAAAAAAATACTGTCTGTAGCCAATAAAAAGACCTTGTTTAGCATATAGGATTTTATGTTGTAAGGTATTATAAGGTATTGGTAAGGTTTAGCAGCTGAGTACATTTAGGACAGACTTGAGGCTTTCTGTAAGGTTTTTGAATACTTTTATACAGCAGTTGATTTGGTTAACTAGCTAACTGCGTTATGCCAGCCAAAGCTTCTTTTTTGTAACTCAGATGTATTAAAGGCACTGGGTATGTTTACTTTGTTTTCCAATGATTAGCGCAGTAAACTGAGAGTTAAACAAGAAATTTATATTCAGTAAGCAAACGTACGTATGTCAGTGTTTTTCATGGTTAGCTGGTATGCAGGTATTTAATAATGCTTATTGTTGTTGTTGATGTAATTTTATTATGCTACCAAATGTTTCATTATTAGTATTTACCGTCACAGGAAAGTGAAGATTGGTGGGCAGAAAGTAGTATGTGTAAATTGAGCTGGATGTTTTACTGTGATCTCTGCCTCAAAGGGAAGATCAATGAGGCAATTTTCTACTCAGCCAGTCATGAGAGATTAGGAGATGTAAATGTCAATCTTTAGCCTTCTTCATACTCTATAAAAGGTGGAATTGGACTCTCACTCCTACAATCGATTGCCCTTCTAATGAAGAAATGCTTCACCATAATTTAAAAGAGATTTGCAACTGTTGATGTTGCAAGGAAGGTTTTTGAAGTAACAATTCAAGAGTATAAATGCTTTACCTATAATGAGTTGAAATCACATGTCAGGAAGAAAGTAAAGTAAACAAGAATGATTACAGATCATTGACTTTATATCTCAGAAGGACTATAGGAACCAAAACATTACCAATCTTTCTACTTAATGTCTTTTTTTTTAATGTACACAATAAATATGCTTTGCAAGATTTAGCCGTAGTACATAGACTTAACTGTTCTCACTCTTAAACCTGACACGGTCACTTGTTCTGTAGCTGAAGGTATATGGATGATGCTTTTAGGACAGAAAAATGTACCATGCTTAAATATTCTCATGGAAGAGACAACGTCACTGGAGATCTGATACTGATTTATCAATGCAGTAAATGTCCAAATGAGTCCATTAACCCTACTATAAATACAGTATACAGTAGTGGTAAACCATCCAATTACCTTTGGGTTTTATTGCTAAAATATGGTGTAGTGACATGTCATTTCTGTTCATATAAACGTTCTCGGATTACACTGACTCCTCAGTGCAATACCTAACATCTGTTACCTCTTCAAGCATTTGAAATAAGGTATCTTGCAGTGTACAGTCATCGATAATTAATGTTGGTTTATTTCACTAAGTTTTTAAAATGATTTTTAATGAAAGCCCGATGCATTCTGTAACACCCGGGATAAATCTCTTTCGATTAAGGACAGTCACACAAGACCTGATAGTCCACTGAGTTTACAAAAATGACATGAAGGAAGAAATTATTTCTGATGTGGTCCCACTCCCGGTAATATCCTGGAATAAATGAAGGACTTGTATAAATTTGTGTATGATGTAAGACATGCTACTCCTGCATTTACTGACCTGTGTGCCTTTGATTCCATACCTGGAGTTACTTACAACATTCACTTAAGTTCATTTCTTATGAAGCAAAATTGCTTGACACTATAGCCAAAAACTTTAAGGATTGAATTACACTCCTGCAGATGTGATACTGAAGTGGGAGCTGATTGTCTAAGAGATGCCCCGGGTTACCCTTAATTTAACTTGAATAATTCCTCTTAGTCAAACCATTGTGGAAATGTGGGCTGGAGGTGGGGTGCGAAGATAGGAGAAAAAATAATTATTGTGATTATTGCTGTTAACCTTTAAGCAGATTTCATTATTTGCGCTATAAATTGAATGGATGTTAATTAGGAAGGACAGTTGTAGGCAGTGAGCTGTGTCCCAAAATAGTCTGAATGTACACATTCGCTAAAATTACGCTTGTGCACTGCGTTGACTTAGGTTTTTGCTTGATTTTTGCAAGCACATTTTCTTTAGCACAAATGTGTATATATCATTTTAGCCATTACCAGGCTGGAGCTCTTTCATTAAAATGAACTATGTCATCCTTTCCCACAAGGCCTTGGGGAGCCTTTGTCTATGAATATACATCCTACTGAGTGGACATGTTGAAGGCAGCAACATGCCTCTGTAAAGTATTAGTTAATTTATACTGCTAATGTATAACATTGATTCTCAGTGGAGAAAATAAAGGACAACATATTTTCAGAGCCTACATCATTAGGGTTTAATAATTTACACCTAGTTGGTGCGATAATAAATGTACTTGAAGAAGTTAAGTAGAGTTTGTTGATTAATGCTATTAGAAAACATGGCAGTAATATAGAATAGTAATATACAGCTAGAAATTCATTAATGGTAGAGTAATATTACACCCTATTGTGATTTTTGGCGAACAAATAACCCCTAACTATTAACACTCAGATACTAATAACATCAAAACTTTGATCGTCATTAGTTTGATCTTCTTAGAATAATTACTTTATTGACCTTTTTCTTGAATGTTTTCCCCCTCAGAGGAAGTATTGAGTTTTGAGATTGAAGACCCCTGTTGATAATATTCATTTTCAGTCTTCGTGAGACTTTTCACCATTGCCAATTTAGACGCTAGGCTATATATACTAAATGTAGCTTTCACTGCAATCGTTAAGCGAAAAGTAAAGCGGAAGTAAATCTTCCCTTGGAAATAAAAAAGCAGTAAAAGGACTTGTTAGCCGCCGTTCATTGTCCAGTTTAACAGCTGCGTTTAGTCATTTTTGTATGCTGCTTAATGACGTAATATTTCTTAAAAACGTCTTCCCTTTGGGTTTTCTTTGGCAAAGTGCTCAGGTAATGCAATCCATAAATATAAATGCATTTCTTTTCTCCTTAATGCAGTGCATCTATGAACAAATGAAGGTCTTAATATTTTCCCTCTGAATGGAATGTCTTTCTTACTTACAAATTACTGGGAATCCCTCTACGAAGGACTATATATATATATATATATATATATATATATATATATATATTATATGGCATAAAAGGT
>JAODKF010000047.1:7750081-7762762 GCA_026779585.1 Mormyrus proboscirostris
ACAGCTCACACCAAATCACAGGCCAAGAGGAACCCAACAGTCAGCTCACCTCCCAGACTCACTGTCTTAATATATTAGCTGCAATGTTCGTAGGTGTTAGCCAGTGCAAACTCTAGGTAAATGATCTGACCTTATTTTGTCATTAAATGTATTAGATCTGCATGCTTCCTGCACTAAAATGAATTTCCTTTCGTTAACAGATCAGGTTACTAACCACTTTAGTATACCTTACGGTGTGGTTATACCGTGGGTAGCATAGTATGTGTGCCTGTATTTAGTCTTTATAAAGACTGGGAAATGTCCTTAAGACAATTTTCCATGACATGTTGTCCACCTCCTGTGTCTCACACTTCGTTTCTTACTCGTTTTAGAGACTTTTTAAAATACAGCACCTATGCCCCCCTTATATAAAAGGTATGAGAATACAGTAATGACATTCCTCATGTCTAGAATGTGCGTCTGGGCTTATTTAGCTTCATAAACATATTTGAATTTGAAATTGTCAAGTTGCAACATAAGTTGACTTTGAGTGCTAACCACTCCCATGAAAAGAGAATTTCCCAATGAGGGAATAATGAAGTGCCACGATCATGATGATGGTGATGAATTCATTTCTTAAGTATCGAAGTTTTGACTCATCCAGTTGACTCTTGTTCATTAGTGGTAGTGGTAGTTGGATTGGCATTAATATTGTCATGCAAGTCCTTATTATTTTTACTGTTGATATACTTAAATGGCAAATTATTCAGTATGTTAATAATTAAGTAGTGGAGCACTCTAACGCAGTTAATGTACCTTTCATGGCTTTGTGAAAAGTCTGATGTCCTGGGACTGACTTTGCTAGTCATTCATTATTTGCTCCATCAGTTTGAGTTATTAAAATGATTTATTCCAGGAAAAACACAGTGACTGTCTTTTGAATCCAGTGATTCATCTAGTCAGCATGCTGGCATGATTTGTCATTTAATGCCTCTTTGGGCCTTGCAGATGGATTTATATTTTGAGTTCTGTGAAATCAACCACTTTGATAAATCAAAAATGTTTAAATGTGGCGTTATACCACTTGATGTATTTTGCAAGCTAATTGCTACTGGCCTTTGTTAATATATTTAAAGTAGGAATGTGTTAAATCAATAACAATTAAACAAAGGATTACGGGAAATGTGCTTGCCAATACTCTGAATGGGTTACATGTATATGCCAAGTGTAATTTTATACAAGTACAAGGGAATTTGGATGTTGCTATGAAATAAAAAATGTGAACAGAGAAGCAATGGCAGTATGTCATATGCTAAAGAGTATTAAATTTGATCCTGTATACTGCTGTTTGAGACTACATTAATCTTACTCACAGTTGGCCTGTTTCTTACACGTTTGGCAGCAAAAACTTCCACATGCCAAGTCTGAGCTGGGGAAAAAGTTCAGGTTATCTGCAGAAGTTTGCATGCCATGTCTTTAATCAGTCTGCAGCTAATTAGCAGCTTCTACACAATGAGGCCATAAGTCATTAATCATATGAGCCACAAGCAGTCAACTCCACGCAAGCAGGACGTTTCAGGACAAAAGTTTTTCTTCCACGATGGATTTGAAACAGACCAGCATAACCCCTCATGGCCAGTAGTGTGTAAATTACAGGCTCTGTTGAGCTCCAACAGACAAGGGCCCACTGTTCCTGCTGCTCTTTGCAAAGACTTAGCTGACAACAGATTTTTTTTCCTCCTCCTCCTAACCATTTTTTTTTTTTTTTTTAAAAAGTTGAATTTTCTCTCACTTGCTCACACACCAAAAAGCAAATGTAACACACAGTTTAGCTCATGATTAAGGTTGAGTGCCATGGCTACAATCCATATCAAGCTAAAAATGAGTTGGTTTCTTACCTTTGGGTCATTCTTGAAACATTTATTACTTTCAGTACCAAAGTATCCTTTTTGAAAGCGTCTGCGAAAACAACAAATCCGAAAGGCAGATTGATGCATTTAATACCAATTGTAAGTTGTTCTGAACATGGACTCCGAACAATCCATCATGGCTGCTGCAGAACAGCTTTGCGACCACATGACTGAAGTTCTTGGTCATTCCGAATTGTGGCCAAAATGGCGGCACACCTAAATAATCCATCGATGGACAAATTTTTGAATCTTGAGTCAACATGGGCAAAAGTGTCTGTCTGACTGTGTGCATAGATGAATTAATCTCCTAAAACCGTCCATGACCTGCCACACTATTAGCAGGAGGCATGATGTCTACCCTATCGTTCCAAAACTTTCTGACATCTTCATTTTTGTGTTCTGATCACCTGCAGTCAGTGACTGAATCCTTAACCATAGCACTCCACAATGTTACACGCTTGAAAGACCAACAATTACTATTAAGTTTAACCATTAAGTGACTGTTATCGATACGCACTAGCATTAGCAATGGGATTTCATTACATTAAATGGACAAGGGGACAGAACAGTACGAAAGGTCTCAGTTGAAATACAGTTCAGAGCAGGATTGATAAACTGGTGAAACAGCAGCTGAAAAAACGTATAAGTTTTATAACTTAGAAAGGGATGAACAAGAATCAGAACCAAATATGGCTCCTTGCGGTGTGGGGTTGTCAGCATGGCTTGGAGTGATGGTTTTCCTAGTTCAATCTTAATTTTCCAACAGTGGGAATTGGAATTGGTCATTTTGTGGACAGTTATCTTTAAATCGGAGTGCTTGCAGTGTTGTCAGGAAGCGAAAAGGCGCATCGGCAGAAAGATGCTTTGAATTCAGAAGAGCATATGCCAGAGGTTTATATTCACCATTCATCTTGTACTGATATATCAAATTCACTTCAAAGCACAGTCATAAAAATGTATGAGAATGTAAATGCATGAATGACTGTTAATCTTGTTCAAAGTAGCAAACTGAACATGTTTCTCATCCAGGATGATAAACGCATTCTTTATACTTTTATGAAGGATTTATTGTTGATGTAAAAGCACTCTTTTTTGCATAATGACTGTTAGTGTGATAGCGACAGAAAGCTTGTTTTGAGAAAAGCCTTATTTCATTAAGATAGGTTCGCATTTCAAAAATATCATTTTTTAAATCCCTGCAAAATCGGGCATGAATATTGCATAACCGATAATGAGATTAATTATAACATGTTGTGGTTCCTTTTTGAATATTGATTTTTTTAAAAAAACAGATGATAAATTACACAGACAGAAGAAGCTACATCTGCAGGCCACAAGTTTTTACCATACAAGTTAATTTAAAGAAACACTACGGAATATGAGGAATATCCTTTTATGTCACACACAGTGGTCATCGTAGCTAAAGCATTTGTTTATTTTAAAAAAAGAGCTTGTTTTGACATACTTGTTTATCAAATTTAATCATTTTAATATAAATAGTCAGTTAATTTGCTCTCCCTAATTTTTTTGTGATGTACATCTGGTCATAGAGCAAAACAATCGATTCATGCCTTTGTGATTCTTCATAGTGAATAACGACAGATGCCAGGGCCTTAAGCTTCCCTTTTCCCATCAAAGTCATGCTCTTAACTCGCTATATTAACATTCACTCTGCTTGTCCAGGAGACAAGGCAATGAAGTAATGTTTGCAGATGCAAATTGTTTTTACAACCAAAATAAACTGAAATGTTTCTCTAGATGATTAAGTATACATTTCAGAGTTGACTGAGCGTACAAAAAGTCCATTTTTTTTTTCCCAGACTATAAACGGCAAAGTGAATCTATTTTCAAAAAGCTACGTGGTATATATTGAGAGTTTATGCATTTAAACAGACTGAATAAATGACTATTAATTTATATAACCACAGGGATTCCTTGATTAGGTAATTTATATGGGAGACAGTTTAATAAAGGGAAACTTACCATCACTTCCTGTAACAATTAGTTCAGAACTCCAGCTATAAAAGCAGACAGTAGATTTAAGATTATTCTTTTGCTGTCATTGAAAACCATAACCAGGTATCTGATTTTCAATAAATCCTTTTTTCATTAAATGGAGTGCAATTGCATCATACGGAACAGTTTTAAAATTGAGTCACTTTTAAGACAGTTTTAAACTGTCTTTTGAGGGCTGTGAGTATATTTTAATACTCTTTCACATTCAGCTGAGCGAACATATTGTATAACGAAATTGTATTAGCGGCACATTGTAGCTACATCAGCATTGAGTTTGTTTTAAGTGTTACCTAAAAAGGTTACTTAACCAAAAATTTACCTTGAACGTTGCTCAAAATGCGCTTCTTAAAAAACCAGCTTCATAGCATGAACATGGCTGAGTTTTGCGGGGGAGCTTGGTGGTCTTGAAACTTAATAAAACAAACACAATCCAGGCATAAAGATGGCTGATGGTGTCAGGCCATTTGTGTGATTGGCTTCTGAACCCAAATCTATTGACCGTTTTAAATTCCATTTCAGCTAAAATAATATTTTTGAAAGTTTTTAACCTTCTGTATGAGTGATTTATAAGTGATCTTTTCCAGAATGATACAGTTTTGGATTTGATGCCAACTTAAAGTTAGACTTAACAAAGCATCTGTTTTCTTTAAAACTTATCAGACTTATCACCCGTTTTATTGTAACCTAAACTTTGACAGTCTCTAAATTTGGCTACCCTGTTTCTTGGGCGCTGAAACCCTGCGTCTCACACCAGTGAAGTCGCACCTTTTCCGATACATTGTGGAGCCCTAGTGTTGTATAAGCAAAATTCAAGTAACTAGTGTTGTACAGACACAATTAAAGTTAATATTAACCTATTTTTTTCTAGGATGTGATTTTTAGAGGAATGTAGCAACTTTAACTATATTTCTTGCACTTTTGCCAGAACACCATTCAAATAAAAGTGTGTTTTCATTTCAGCCGCCGATTCTGAGGAGTAACAGGAAACGCTTCAATTTTTGGGAAAACTGGTTGAATTATGAATTGATTAAGCAATCTGTCACCCTAATGTGTATAAAGCTACAAGTATGATGTTTATTCGATGCTGAAGTTTTATTTATGACCTTATTTGTTTGAGGTAAATAGTGTGATTAGTCAGATTGGATAATTTTCTGACTAATCAGTTTTTCACTAGGGAGACTGGGCAGTTTTCCACACAGCACTATAAAACAGTGTTACGTTATGCTTAATGGAACCAGACGGATAATGGTTAATGTTATCATCTTTTCAAAAGTGTTGAATAAATTACCACATAAATTTCTGGAAGACACAATGGACAGGCTTTTTAAATTTCAAGCACCGCTTATAAATTATCGCAACAGTTAGGTGGAAACCAGATAAATAACAATCCTCACTAAGAGCAGCCACAACGCTAAAGCATCTAAATGAAATTTACCGCTCTAGAGGAGTTTCAAAGAATTTGCAGGGTACAAACCTACTACAAGTGCAGCATTTCGCTTATGGACAGTTACCAGTTGCCTGACCTCTTGCCCCCCTAGATTTTATTTATTTTTCTGTAACACAAGATTCATTCAATACGGTTTCTCATCATATGATGGCCAAAGAAAAAATAAAAAATTTCCAAAGTTGTGAGCCGCCTTATTTGAGGACGATCCAGAAAACGTGAAGTCCATCACATCCTTGCAGGCAAAGTTTTTACATCCTTCGCTCAATTTAACGTGACCTTACGCGAGCGGGATGTGATGGCTAAACCATGACTCTCTTCTGTCTCTCTGTCAGCTAATGTTTTACATACTTTGTTATAGTTCTGTGCCAGCTGAAAATGGCCCCCTCCACTATTCTCCAATATTCATGTTTGCACTCTGCCCCTCAAGTTATGGCAGAGGACCATCTGTGATGGAGGCCTGGTTTGTCATCTCATGGGAGCTGTGGAAGTTAATTCATTTGGCATACGACCATATCGAATTCTTAATCCTGTATAACCTCCATTGTACAGCCATATTTGGCAACGGTCCGCAGGAATCCATGCTGAACACCAAAAGATGAGTGAAATCTGTTCAATAAACTGGTTCCTTTTTGGGAAACAAACCAGCCTTGGTCCTCTCTAATATTTAATCTCCTTTCACCCAAATATTTTGCACATGTGTGGCACCATAGCCAATGTGTGTGGGTGTGTAGGTAGAAAGAGTATATATTCAGTTGGAGAATTTGATGGCCATCTGGTAAGTTCTGTGAAGGTTTTTTAGACCTTATGTCATTGCTACAAAAAATTGTTTTTATTCAGAGATTATTTTTGGCATGTTTATGATTAATGCTAGTGATAAATGTTGTTTTCCCGTATTTAGGGATTAGCAATGGCTACTTAATCAATCACATCTAATTAGCTGAATAAGCTGGAAGTAATATCAGTGGACTTCATGAAGTGCTGCGCTGTCTGGGGCAGGTTCTGTTCTGGAGATGTGCCGTGTTTTCCTAAGTTAACTATTTGTCAACTGTGCTTCAGCGTGAAAGGTGCTCTTTTACAGATCGACTTGCTTTTCCACTTTTTTTGGACTTTTATGAAAAGGTATTTAATACTCATTTTGCTTTGGTAGGTAATCTCAAACATAAACCTATTGTGGACGCAAGCCAAAATCTGAGGGAAAAATGTCTGCTTGTATTTTTTTTTTTTAATCGCTCTAAAAATTATTCTGATTAAAAATGTGTTAATAATGGAATATGATAATACTGAACTAAATCATTAAGGCTGGAAGAAACTAAAGTAAAACAGGATGTAAATATACTCAATTGTTGCTGTGAATTTTAATGGCAAACCAGGATAATTATATGTGCATAGGTTAAACAAAAAATGCACATCATTCTGGGATTATGGCTTTCAGGGTTTGTTAGACATATAGTTGTAAAATGCATGTTGAATTTTGGTTTGAATTGTGTTACATCCATCTGAACTTTACAAATGATGTTAGTATGAGCAACGCTAAGTCATATTCTGGCAACACCTGTGTATGCAGACAGTGGATTGATTTATTAAAAATAATAATTTCAAAATATTGTGTTAGCCATAAGTCTTGTTAGAAAATTGAGCAAATTGGCTGTTGATTGTGACATTTATGTACTTTATGTACAGGAGTAATTCTGATAAGCCAATTATACCATTTGATGTATTTGGTTTGTTCTGGCAGTTTCCACCTTACATCAGTTTCATGTTTGTCACACAATGTATCATTTTTTTAATTTATTATAGCTGCTGGTGTTCTTTTGTCACACGTGAAAAGTAACACTTTCCTCCTTTTCACTAATCTGAGTAAAAGCCTATACTGCCATCTCCTTCTGTCATTACTCTATATATCTTTTCAAAATAACACCCTGTTTTAGTTCTACTTCTGCTTTGCATGAACTGAGACAGAGGCTATTTTTTAGAATTTCATAGAGAACTGAGCTAGATAAGCAACTACATTATAAATGATACGCAGTTACAAAGCAACAGGTGCCCTGGAAGGTAGACACATTAATAATCGTATAGCACTAAACCATTTTGTGCATCTGCCTGTGTCTGAAAACACACTAGTCCGTGTAAATGTTGGCACAGATCTTGTATGATAATGAGCATCTTTGATTGGTGTGACACCGAGCTATTTCAAAATCAGCACTCATTGAATCATTTAGGGCATTTTTCCACACGAAAGAAAGTGCCGTGGGCCTGGACAGTGAGAGACCCAATGTATGGACTGACAAAAGCAAATATTTCCGGTAAAAACGTTATTCACACTTAACGATGCAGTTCACATGTGAATACCTAACACTGAATCAAAAAAATCAAGTAGTCACTGTATATGTGCCATTGCAGTCTCTTTTGTTATTTGTTTGAAGCTCTATATTAAAGCAATCCAGACTTGTGTTTTTAATAATCATAGTTTTAAATGGTATTCAGCATGCTGTTTATATCGTAAACACTCTGAAGCTTGCGGTTTCCGTGTGACTGAATAAATGACATTGATACTCTCTAGTGAGAAGTTCTCAGGTATGTTTGAACAAGGCTGTATGTGTCGAGGCTTATGGTCCTTACATAACCAGGCCTGGATTCAAATCTTGGATAGGATTTTGTAGGTGGTACTACCTCTCATTTTATAGTTTAATTAATATATAATCAGACAATTTAATCTTTTTTATTTTGTAGCTTAGTTGCATAAAATATAACTGTGGATTCTGAGTAGCTAATTCACATATTTGTTTTTTGATTTTGACTGTTAATAGAAAGTGAATATAGTCTAAGTAGGGTTCATTTAGCTGCACACAGTCATTTTGTTTATGCGCACGGCACAGCTAAGTTAATAAAAAAAAAAAAAAAAGTTTACATGTGGCTGCCCTTGGTGATCTTGTCAGTTTACAATCCCCTTTATTAGGTATGTATTTTAGTATGGTTTTTTTTGATAATTGCCCTGTTTGAGGTAGATTTGCTGTGTTGCACTGTCAGTTGTAACCACACTGTGCTTCTCTGCTTCTCCCAGTCTTAGCGGTTTCTCTTGTCTGCCGGCAGCACTGGAATCTGAAGATTACAGCAAGTAAAGGGGATTTGCCGTAATTTCCTTTCACAAAGGCTTCGGTGAAATCACGTGTCTCCACTTCGAAGCCCTTTCATAATTCTGCGTTTGGCACGTTAACATCCTTATTGCAGTCACTGACGTTTTATTTCCTTAACTACATTTTAGCTGCCGTTAAACACTCTATACCCTTCCCATGAACTAAGTGGTCACAACCATAAATTACATGTTTGCAATGAAAAAATGTCAATAATAAGGCACATCAGAGTCATATTTAAAGTATTTCAGCATTTATCAA
Source organism: Mormyrus proboscirostris (assembly GCA_026779585.1). Classification (NCBI taxonomy): domain Eukaryota; kingdom Metazoa; phylum Chordata; class Actinopteri; order Osteoglossiformes; family Mormyridae; genus Mormyrus; species Mormyrus proboscirostris. Next base: position 7,758,826 of record JAODKF010000047.1, read on the forward strand.
GCCTTTGGGCCAGGGCTGTTTGCGTTTGCACTTTTCAGTAAATAGTACTCAGATGTGTATGTGTTATGCTGTCACATATGGCTCTGAGCTTTCAGACTTCATGCATTCCTTTCTTGTGATCTCACAGTCTTTTTCTATGTTGGGTTAAATCATCTTATCCATATATTTGTACATGCCACCTGTAGGGGGTGCTGTTCTCAGTTAATGTTGGCTAATTTTTCAAATCGCATAGCAGTTTTCATTAGTGAATATATGCTTTAGCATTCTGAAAAATGTGACGGTTAAGCAGCAGAAATACAATGGAGTTAAATGACAGTGTTATTAATGGTTCCAATTTGCCGACGGTTTTGAGCCAGTTGTCTGTACCGACTTAAGTCGCTGCAGTGTTTATGACGTCCGGCACTATTGACAATAACACTTCCCAGACGGAGTAACACATGGCGTGCAGCTGCACATAAGCGACTACTGTGAAAGGCTATAAATGCAGTGCTGAATGCTGTGCTTAATATCAGTCACTATCTGTGAAGCGTTCACATTCTCCGGGCGTTTTCGTGGAAGCCAACAGCCAGATGGTGCCTTTGCAGTCAAGGCAAAACCATGACCAGCCATAGCTGTTTAACCTTAAGCACCGGGCAGACTGATATCAGATGTAGATGGGGAAATTTTTTTCTGGACGTTAGCATCTGATTCATAGGGTGTGACGATAAAGAAGTAACTTTTTGAGGTGTTCTTGGACGACTTGGACTCGTGACTTGGAGACCCAAATGCTGTGTGGAGATTATTCCACGGCTTCTATCTCATACATGCGATTGCCGGTCGTTCTCAAGTCCTCCCGCACTTAATACCATGATGAGGTGGTAAAACGTTCCATCTTGTTGCCACTCTTGCTGTGTGTGCAGGAATAGCTTCAGGGCAACAGGCGTGATCCATCTGCGGAGGCGATGTGAGGGGGCAGAGCTTACGCCACACTCCTGAGCACCAGAGGGGAATTCGGTGACGTCACCATCCAGGCTCTGGTTTAGAATGAGGAGCACAGGTGTTCACCCAGCAAAAATCGAAACGAACAAACCTTGCAGATACGGTCATCTAACAAACAAAGGAAACTTTGGGGACTCACTTGGGTCGCTGATTCATCTTAGCTCAACACACGCCTTCGTAAGCTCTTTCTTCAATGTATTCACATGAAATATTTAGTCCGTCATTCTTACACACCAAAAGTTTCAAGGTGAAGAAAACAGGCCTCATTCTTTGGTGAGGTAACTTGCAAATCTCCCCCTGCAATACATTTTTTTTTTTTTTTTTTTTTTGCCTTTGAGGTTAAAAGATTCTATTTTTGTTCTACACCTTCCAGCAGAAAGGATACTATGATATGATATGGTTCCATTTATAGACATTGAAATACCATGTTGTATGTAATACATGCATGTTGGCTTAAAAATAAAATGTTCCTCCTACACCTGTATTCAAATATGTTTGCCTTCATAAATATGAGCTTGTGTCCAAAGCCATTTATTGACACTGGTCTATGTGCCCCCCCGTCTTAAAGAGTATAGAATGTCAGCATATCTCAAAGAATGAGGCCGTTCCCAGTCCGGATTCACCTCTTCAGGGTAATTATATTTTTAAATGCAAGCCTGGTTATTTAGCATATTGTTTATTTTTGTATTATTGTTTTCAAAAAAATATTTTTTGTGTAGTTTTATCAAGGAAAAAGGATGGGGGGGGGGGGGAGGACAACACAAACGCAAGATAAGTGAGCACCTTTAAAATGAAAGTCCATTAAAGAATAAAAATGATCTGACGCTACAGTTGCCCTAAAGGCCCGGGAGCTGTGTATCTAGACCCATTCATCTCTTGGTCAGAGCCATTAGTTTCAATGTGCAATGCTTAACACGTCCTCTTTCATCAAAAGCGTTTCAGTACATATCAGCAGCATCTGTTCTGTTAATGGTACCTGCTTTTATGTAAGAAAATGCTTACAGTGTCCCTTCACTGCAAACAGTTCGTCAAGCTGTGGATGGTTTTAGTTTCATCTACATTTTCTCCCCTGTGAAGCTGGAAAGGTAAAGGTCCTGACACACAGTGAACGGTGTGTCTTTGTAACAGTTTGGCTGCTGGCGAAACCCGAGATGACTATGAGTGAGTATTTATAAAATAAACAGACACTATAGTGAAAATGCTTAATACAGTCTCATAAATGCTAGGAATGTAATATCTGTTCCTGGTTAAGCACCATTTTGGAAATCCACAAAAAAAAATCAAAGAGAACTTTGTGTCCATTCAGTAAGTGGCTGGTCCTGTATGTGTAAATGGTGCATCCTTGTCAGTTGGCAGCATTCATTAATCTGCCTCTCAATATACTCATACATGCTTGCTTCAAAATAACTTGCTATTGAGTTTGTTTTGGGTGGATGGAAATATTGGTGAACCTAAGGCTGGATCCTTTATGTTTGCTGGGTTTTCTGCTTTTGAAGGAATTTCTGTAACAGGGTGTCAAATCTGTGTTCGGATTCACGGTTCGGTCGCGCCGGAGAGCTAAAAAAAGAGGAATGAGCAGTGTTTCACTTAGTTCCATTGTTTCTGCAGTTGTTGTGACAGCTAGTAATTTAAGTGAGAGGATGTCAGTATCATTATTGTTTCAATGATTTCACCACCTAACAATTATTGTGCCTTGAGTAATTGTATGTTTCTGCTATTTTGATTCTCGATACAGATGCAATGATGGGGAACAGACTTTAACTATATTAGTGGTTCAGTTATGTTAATATATGAGAAAAGGCCTGGGAGGTTATCGAATAAGTCCAAAAATGTACTTTAAATACGTCACAATTTTGCTGTTTCCAGCTAAAACAAAGAAACACTGATAATATGGTCGAAGGCTCTCTGAATTTATTTTTAGAAGACCGGATTAAAAAACACCTTTGACATAGGCAATTGATCATTTAGACAACATGTATATTAAGCTGAAAAGGCTTGTCTTGGGTGGAAACAAGGGCTATACAACACGTATGCAAAATATGTGGATGTCTGACATGTGTGACACATCTTTTCCCAGCAGCCATGTATATTTAAGCAGACCCTGTTTCATATCTGGTAATGTAAGCCTCTGGGACGAGACTTCAGTACCATTTTAAAGTCACAATTCTTAGTCAGCATTAGGTGTTTGTTTCATTGAAAGATATTGAAACCAGTGACGTCAGTGATTATCAATGATCATGTCCAGAGTTGGGTAATTCAGGTCCAGAGAGTAAAAGTCCAGACCAAGATTTTGTTTCAGCCAACCAGTGGAGCATAGAGAGTCACTGTCACAGAGTACTGAACTGGTTGGTTGAAAGAAAATCATGGTCTGGACTTTTACTCTCTGGACCCGAATTACCCAGCTCTCATCATGTCAGCCTATGAGAGAGGGGGAAAGATCTCAACCTGGATGAGCAAGGTTGGGTGGAAATACACATCCTTTACACACCCTTTACACGCATGTATTCGTGCGGTTGGTCTGACTCTAAACAAGATAGCAACAAAGATGAAAATGTTTATAGCTCAGTGTGGGATATGAACATCTAGTTATAGAGAAGAGAAGTCCTGTATTTCAGTGTTTCCCAACCCAGTCCTCTGGGAACGGTCCACGCTTCTGCTCCCTCACAGCTGCCTGCCACACGGCCCACATTTATGACACCAACTGGGAGTTGGGAGGGAGCAAAAACGTGGACTGTCTGAACGTCCCCAAGGACTGAGTTGGGAAACACTGATATCCTCACCACTGCAGGGCTGTATTAATCACAATTACCGTGGTGGGGTTGAGGGTTAACAGCAGCCCAAGTGAATATCCCTGCTTCCAAACAGTCACATTTGTGTAGACTGACCTTGGCCCACTCATGTGGCTTGGAGACATTATACTATTGCAAAACTCAAAGCATTTCGTGGTGCAGCAACCCCC